>NNCF01127451.1:88605-137877 GCA_002313205.1 Laupala kohalensis | reverse complement strand
TTCTTTCTTTGTCACTTACCATACGTTGTAGTAACATTTCCACTATTTTTTCAGATTTTGTTGTAAGGGCGATGTCAAGTGCAGTTTCTCCAAATTTGTTTTTCAGTGCAGTATCTACTCCTCTGTCAATCAGCAACTGAATGGCTTCCTTATTCTCACGTCGTGCTGCATTGTGTAGAGCAGTGCGGTCATATCCATCCCTTTTATTTACGGAAGCCCCATTGTCGAGGAGGAATCTGAAAAAAAAAATACTTAAAGAGACATTCAAATACCCCCTTCGTGGCTACGGTGTCAGCGTGTTCGTTCGTCACATACTCATCCCGGGTTCAATTTCCAGGTGAAGCAAGAAAAAATTTGTAACTTATCATTTCTATATTCCAGTTTAAAGAGTTGTGATGTTTAAAATGTTCTCCTTCTGCGGTCAACAACTTTCCTCTGCGACTAGTAAAAGGAATTGTAATACTCGGATATAAATATCTAGATAATATCTACACACTATTCAATTTCTTCAATATTTACATTTCTAATTAAATTACACTAGTATATACGAAATTAATGAATCCTAGTATTGTAATACCCGGGTAATTTAACTGTACTATCATAAATAATCTTCCATTAGAGAAAATATTACTGAAATTCCAAAGTCTTTTGCTTTAGTAGCGCTTCGGGTAGCGTGCACCATTTTCTTATGACCATTTCCCTATGACGTCACACATTACAAAAAGAAACGCCAATGAGACATTTATTTGTTTCTACTAGTCGTGCGTGTCACAGAGCAACGTGCCAGTAGTGACTCGAAACATTGATTACATACCACTCGGTTAGAACGAATAAAATTGTATGTTGGAGGTATTGAAGGTAAATTACGGAAATCACTCAATCGCCAGAGTTCACATAGGGTTCGAATAGGGTAAAGTGAGAATTCAAAGGCTGTGGAGGATCCCTGGAAAATTCTACGAAAGAAAGTCGCTAAGTCGCTAACTGAAAATTCTGAACTGAAATTGCCCTCCTTAATGGGGAAGATTGAATTCTCTCGCAAATTTCATAATTATTGCCACAAAGCTAATAGTATATACTAGATATAAGTTATCGTATAGTTTGACACTGGAGCTTAATGCATTCATAATACAAATAATGTGTGATATTTTAAAAGAATTCTATATGATAATATCCACGTACAAGATAGGATTATACCTATTTTTCCGAATTATATAAACTCTCAAAATTTCATTGTGGTTGTTGGAGTTCGAATTGAAGAAAAAACCGGGTACCAACACAAGTATGTAAAATTATTGATCGCTTCATAGTATACGATAAAAACTATAAAAAGCATACATTATAATAAATTTATTTATTTATTGGATATATAAGGTAAATTTACCATTGTGTCAAAAAGTGTACACGAAATTAACTTTCTTAAATATTTAATAGAATTTCAGAATGGAGAAGAAGAATTTAAACCCATAATTCGATTTAATAAAAGAAAAAATTCTCTTGTACACTACTATTAACATAAATAGGCACATTTATTTTTCTAAGTCTTACGCTCTGACCAGTTTTGGACCTGTTATATTTGCAACGCCTCTCTCTTCACGCTTCCCCTTCGTCAGGGAAAATTTCGTTCGAGCAATCGTAGGTCTATTTGAAACGGCGCCCATATTTGGAAGACTAATAGTTCCGCTGGTAAATCGTAACGAGATACAATGTCTCATTACACCTCTATTAAAGAAATATTTTATATTTTTTTTTTATTATACACATTTTGGACTTCTATAACAAAAATATTCTTGACTTCAATAAACTTTACCATTCTCTATATTTAAACGACATCTCGAGATTCGTTGTCTTGCAAGGTCTTCATAGGCAATGTAAAAGATATTAGACTTTCTATAAAAATTTTGCGTAATACTATGATAAAATATAGTTTTTAACAGAATTTGAATATAAGTGCAAGATATCATATGAAATTGGTATAATTCGAATCACAAATTACTTATAAATATTCCTATAATTTCTTATATTTATACAGTGAAGTAAAGAAATCAAATCTCATTGCCTACAAGTGATGTGTATTGTCGAAAGTAATTTCACATAATTTGCGATTCTCTTTTTTAATTTTTTCGAATATGTGAAAATGAATTAAATAAATATAGAAAAAGTTTGTCTCAAATATGAACTAATAACACAAAAGTTTAATTCTCGAGTTATAAATAATATAAAACTACTTAAGGAACAAATAAATTACATTTTAGTGGCATATTTATCCACGATATAACAATTTGGTTGTAATCGTGCAACCTAAAAAAATAATCAGAGATCAATAATATGAAAACCTCGTTTCAGATATGAATAAATAAAAAAGGCAAATCCCTTTTATTTCTTCCAATCAAATTGAAATGTTTTAACTCATATTAATACCATAGGTTCTTTTCTTTATCTTTCTTCCTATTTCTTTCTTTCTTTCCTTTTTTCTTTCTCTCACTTTTCTCTATCGTTTTTTACATTTTCTCTCTCTCTCTTTTTCTTTCCCTCTCTCTTCACGTGTATTGTCTAACGTAATTTCACACAATTTGTTATTCTTTTATTTTTTCATATATGTCAAAAGAAATTAAATAAATATAGAAAACTTTTGTATAACATATGAATAGGATAGACGCGTTGCAAACCTAACAGATCCGAGACTGGTCAGAGCGTGGGACATAGAAAATTAGTGGGCGATTTTATGTTATTAGTACTATATGTGTAGTAATAATGGTAAAATATGTAAATATTTTTAGTATATGTACCGCCGAAGCGGTACAGTTTTTTAAAATATGTTTTTAGTATTGTACTTAATTGAATTTTATTTTAACCTTTATTCCTATGGCAAAACTGGTATATTTTACATTATAATTTATTTCTCTTATTTAACTATCTTTTGTAAATATGTTTATATTAGCTGTATGTATTCGTGTCCTGACCGTTGGTTTCCCATGGTTCCCAACGGTGCTCATTTAATCGGTAGTTGCAGCATACTTAAAATATATTTTACTACTAAATAAAAAATATTAAAGATGCACTAAAGGATGCTAAATAATAATAATAATAATAATAATAATACGATACAAATCACAAGTAAATAACATTACAATCATTTTAAGTTCAAAACAAAGATTTCCAAAAATTAAAACTGCAACTATTCGTTCAATGAGAGTGGATACCAGGGTATTGTATGCACAGCCCACGACCCTACTTAAGGGGAATTTTACAGGCGTACAGGCAACAAAAAGCCTCGCCACACATTTGTACATAAATAATATTTGTAAATAAAGCGCCCAATTGAAAAAAAAATATAAAAATTAACCCCCCCATTTAATAAAAATAAATTTTGTTATTTCAGTAACTTTTATTCCAATTCCTTTCTTTAGTATTTTGATAGTTTGGTATTTCTGTTAATAACGTACAGAAATATCCCGGAAATAGGAAAAAGTATTAGCAAAACATTTGTAGCAGGAATTGCAGAAATAACAACATTGACAAGAAAGAGAAACGCACAGTCCACTTGGAATTTTTATTATTAATGTGACAACTTCATTTGGGGTCATCGTGAATAAGGATTTAGTTTTCCCATGTCAAGAGATGTCATTTTACAAATGGGTAGTGACATAGTTACTTATTTATTTGTGCTTACAATGAGTCACTTGGCATGAAATCTGCACGAAATGTTAGTTAAACATTTTAAAGCATTGACGAGTTTACATAAAAAATAACAACACAATAATAAGCATACAGATCCATTTTTAATGGGTGAAAGAGTTAAAAAAGAGATTATACAGAGATTGAAATTGAATCTTGTGGAACTCTATGTAAGAAAGTAGGGAGTTTCGAATCCACAAATGACGTAAAACTTCTATATCAAAAATGAATTTGTATTTTGACGTGAATTGTTTTGGGTTATGTCTTTTATGACAACTTTCTATAGTATTGTAAGTATTTTTGATAAATATACTTACACATGTTAATTAAAATGTTAAAACAAACATGTAGTTACATTATTTGCAATAGTTAAAATTGTAATTTTTTTAGAATAAATCATGTTAAATTTGTAAATATTTCAAAGATACCAAAAATATCTCACTCTTTTCTCGATATCTTTCATAACAAGATATTTCGGCTTAAAGCAGATTGCACTAATGACAGAAAGAAAAACTAATGGTCAGAAATTATTGGAAACACTCTACTGCGCGATGAATGAAACAAATATGAATGTGCGAAAAGCAGCAGTGTGTTCAATCTCAGCTGCAAGAAAAGGCTAAATACAATAGTTATCGATTACTATAATCCACACTCAAACTTCCACATGAGTACACCCTGTATGTAATATTTCCAAATTCCAAATACTGCTGCTTGGGTCACTCCTATGAACGACACAAGACGGCTGATTGGTTGTGTGTTAAAGAGAGAGACTGTGGCATATCGACTGAAAGAAAAATTCGCAATAAAGAGGCACTGAATGAGTAAAATGGGAATATATCTTAACAAAGCATCCTATTAAAATATAAAAATGAATTAAAAGGTTATTCTTTAACTTAAACGATAAAAAAATTAATATACGTAGCTCCACCATTTCCACAGGGCTAAATTACATGGAAAGTGGTTTCTGGATAACATGAAGAGACAGTTTGTTATATATATTTTCTAACGTTATGTAACATGAGTATTTGATACTGCACTTTTTATGTAATCACATGAAAATCAAAAACCTGTGTTTCACACAAAACACAATTTTTGCTAGAAGACATTCACCCAGAAGACATCAACTGGAAGCCGGCTCCTAGGAACAGTGTTTTCACAAGAGTGAATGCAAAGAAGATCACTTCAATAAAAAATATACACCTATTGTTGAAGAAGAATTAATCTCATTGGAGCTTAAAAAACAAGATTTCATTGTCGTGAAGAAATTCAATTGCCTCGCCAATAATATGTTCAACCAAGTAATAATTCACACTATTTATAATGTGAATCTTAAATAAATGTTTCAATATGAAAAAAATGAGCATTAAACAAATTATATACGATACAATACGTATTTTTTATTCTTCGTCTCGTGCTCGTACAAAGGCAGTCCTAAAAATATACAATAAAAAAGGGAACAAATGAATATCATATTATTCGACGGTCAAGGTCGAGCTACCGCCGCGCTCTCTGACGCAGGAATTCAGAATAATTTCCTTCGAGACCTAATAAGTTTCGGCCGGTCACTGGCGCGCCCTGGTGGCGTAAGTTTAAACTTCCCTTTTGCGAGGGAGAAACAACTAGTATAATTTTCCTATTACCACCAAGGCTATCAGCCGGCTACTGAAGAATATTTTACTATATCTTCAAGGCGGGAACGTCAATTCTGCCGAACTGCGCAAGCGCGTGTCGTACCTGCACGCAATAGGTGTTTGTTCATTCCAGGTGTAACTGTTACGTTACCTGCAGCATTTCGAGACAACCTGAAAGCAACGGTGTGAGTGAAATACGTTTATTTGTCCCTAAAAATGTCTTTAAAAATTTAGAATTTAATGTTTCCTTTTGGTTAGTGGAGGGAAAGTTGGGGCAAAGACCCGAACTTTCCAGTTTTTACATCCACATAATATATATACTGCAAATGGTCAGAATTCAACTAATATTAAAGTATTAAATACGAAAACAATTTACCCTGAAACATATAAATAATTGATAAAAAACTTATTGCGCATTTTTTTTACTGATGACCTAACACTCGATTTACCCCTTTCGTGCAATTCTCTTCACATTTCCCTTACGACTGTTTCAATAATAGTTATTTTCACTGTATCACTTTACATTACTACCCACTATCACTCCACTAGTTTTCCAACCACACTAACGTATCCATTCTTTCTGAACTTACCTGATCGTTTTAATTTGTATGCTCCCGTTTTCATAGAGCGTGTTTGAACATAAGAGAGGTTGCAGTGCCCGGTAGCGCTCCCACGACATTCTCAGGTAGATTGCTCCTGTCCACCATAGGTCTATTGAGATACAAGTATTTTCCCACGTCTTTTGTTTTTTGTTTCTTTCAAAAAAAATTAAAAAAAAATCTTGTCTTCCCAATCTAGTCGGTTTGTCTAAACGCTCTTTGTGTTCCCGCCACGCTGTTTTGGTTTTAAGTGTACTGAACAAACATCGCAGTCTTGTTATTTTTCTACGATTTTTGAGATGTTTTATTTTATGTTCGCATTATTACCTTTTTTATGAATTTTATCACTATTTTACTGATTTTTTTTCTAATTCTTATATTTGATATTTTTCTAAATGTATCCCATCCCTCGAACTAATGTTCCAGTAGAGGTTTAACATGGGTTATGTGTGCTAACTCTCCAATTGTCTAATTACTGTTTTTCTTTAAGATTCGTTTAATAAAATTTACAGACTTCTAAGCTTTTTGCGCCAAATTGTTAACCTGATCAGACTACTCAAACATTATAACCAAATATTTTTATGACTTTACATACGGTACTGATTTCATTGGACCAATTTTGCAAAAGCAAGTGGGTTTTTTGAAACATATAGCTTTACTCTTCTTTGAATTTATTTTCATTTGATTTGTACTTTTCTATTTGTTGTTTTCATTAAAATCTCGTTGCAATATTTTCTTGCTTTACAGGTTACTTATTTTTCGATAAATTATACAGTCATCGGCGAATAATCTTAATAATAATTTGACCCTAATTTTTCAGTCAGGTCGTTGATAAATGCTATAAAAAGTAATAGTCCGAGAACTCTGCCATGTGCCACTCCTAAACAATAAATTTCTTACTGAACAATAAATTTATCTGTTATTTTTTCATGACCACATGAGTGAACAGAAACACTGATTGCCGTATAAGTACGCGATCACCCATGTAAGGAATAAATACTTTTTTGTTGAGATAACAAGGTGTGAAATGTAAGGATAATCGTAAGTGACCGATGTTAGTTTTGAAATCCAGTGTCCTGGGTCGTTGCAATTTATAGTGACAAATTCAAAGACGTCAAAGTTTACAATCTGTCCATATAAAATGCAGCACCCTTAGGAAAGAGGATGCCATGAAGAAAATATTGTACATGATAGATACCAGATACGAGTCTATCCGTTTCGGCGTCTCTGAGCAGATAGGAAATCCCGACAACATGCAAGCCTATATTAAATATTTATGGAACACCAATGGCACCCCCTCCACGGGGGAACGTGGAAACAAGAAGGATTTCTGGAACGTTTTGTAAAATTTACCCGAAGAATTTGGAAAATATAACAGGACGATTAAGAAATACGAGTAAAATAGCGTACTTTGAATTGCTGGCTTTTAAGGTAAAATGTAGACAAAGCGCCTCAAATTTGTATTTGCTAATAGACGCTTATTTGAAGAAGCATACTTGCTAGAAAACGGATTAAAAAGGTAACAGTAGCCTTAAAGTACTTTTAAAATATTCTGTCTATATAAATGAGGAAACGGTGATATATACTGGTTATGATCCCTCATGGGACATATCAACTTTTGATGTGACACATACTATATGTGCGAGGTGAAACATCACACATTGAGATAAGTTTAATTTTCTTAATTTATTTAAATAATTATCTTTATTTAAAGAGCGCGCGGAAGTAAGAAATTTACTTTCCGATGACGTAAGCGGGGGTTTCGAGACAAGACAGATAGCATTAGAAAGAGACAGGAAATCCTAAAGCTCCGATTCCACAACTTTCTAATTTTGATTTTCCTTCACTCAAAGAAACTGTCCTATAGGTCGGAAGCAGATAATTTTTTCTGATTGGCTGGCGTCATCGTGAAGTAGGGGAGTAACCAGTAAAAGAGTCAAAGATCATTGGAGAATTTACGCTTGTCACGGGCAGATGTGTGTCTTTTTGAGAAAGAAGCCGTTTAAAATGCACAACAAAAGTTTGAGCAGGTGCCAACTTAATTCTTTAAATGAACAGGATCATCCGTTTGAAAGGTCCAAACTCGCATCATTCATTTTCTTTTTAGTACTATCACTAACCTGCAGAATATTATTAATGATGGTTACAATGACTGTGCAAATAATTGTTTTTCGTTATAACTTCGTGTTGTGTTTTTAAATATGAGGTTTAAAAATCCATTTTTGTTTAATAGTTTAGAAAAAATACCGATTGCAGATCTTTGCCAAATCGAATGGCAAGAATCAGGAAACTCACTTTTGTAAAAAATTTAATTGAAACGGATTGGTATTGTAAGAAATGATTACTTCTTTACAATTAATTAAAATTATTGTGTTAATTGACGGATGGTGCGAGGGTCGTTAGCTCCTTCGATGGAACGCGCTACGACAGCTGGACAAGGGCTGCGTTTATCAACAGAATGTGGTGAGGAGAAGGGCGCTGACCTTGTTCTACAAGTGTTTGACGATCGGCTCTTCTTGAGTAAGGTAGTATGTGTTGGTTGCGACCATCCAAATTCTTGTGTACAAAGCGCTGCTAAGAAGAAAGTGTGTCAGGTGTAGGCAGGGGTTTGTGGTAGTTGAGAACAGGAGGGACATTCTTACGAGAATGTACAAGTAAGTAAAGAGAGCAGGTATGTGCAAATCGAAAACGAAAGGGAGTAGATCATAAGCACAGTGCGACAAATTAGACGTCTCCAGCGCATAAACTGGCATAAGGTGAACAGAAGGATCAAGATATTAAAAAAATGTATATTCTTACGTTGATTAATATAATAGTACTATATATAATAAACATATTGAATTTAATGAACTCAAATACCATTTAAGCATTTTTTTCAGCAGAAAAAGCATTTCTAGGTTATGTATGAAAAATGTTTCCCAAATGTAATTTTTTGTTTAATAAGTTATTTTTAGAACGTAGAACTTTTTGATGTTTGTTTTATTTTTATTTGCGTCAAATAACAAAATATTTTCGTTATAATGCATTTTGTACCAAATTGAAAATTCATTTTGTACATATTTCGTATTGTCAGGAGTAGGACTAACCAGCAGGAAATGAGATATTCAGGTAGAAGTACAGGAACAGCCTTGTTGAATGTTATAGAAGATTCTCGAAATTCAATTGACGCGGGAAACGTAACAATACTTGTCCTTCTCGATTATAGCAAGGCATTTGATTTAAATGATTACGATATTTTGCTTGCAAAAATGAAGACTTTAGGTTTCGGATGGCCTTCAATAAAATGTTTTTCGGAATATTTAACAGGACGAAAACAAACTGTAGTATCTGGAAATAACACCTCATCTTCTCTTCAAACTGTGCGTGTGTTGCGCAAAGAAAGTGTCCCCGGTCCCCTTACTTTTTTAATTTACGTTAATGACGTCAACAAATCTCTTAAGCATAGCAAATTTCAAATGTACGCCGACGATCTTCAAATTTATATTAGTGGCAAACAATCTAACATAACTTCAATTGCGCAAAAACTTAACGAAGATCTCACCTCACTCAGTATGTAGGCAAAATCTATCGTTCTTCTTTTAAATTCGACTAGGAATTTATATTGAAGCTCGCTAAGTTGGGAAACCCAAATAGACGAAACATGTAAAAACGTTTACTCCACCATCTACTCTTTAAAACGGCTACGTGATCTTTTACCAACTGGAGTAAAGGAAATGCTTGTTAGGTCTCTTGTCATGCCGCACTATGATTACTGGGACTTTCTTTTGACTGATTTGACGGAAAAAATATAACGTAAATTACAAGTAGCTTCATCACACGTATTCGTTTAATTTTTTATCTCTGGAGTATGACCACGTGACAGAATTTTTCAAACAATCCAGGACACTCACTCCAGGAACGTCGAACGCTGCATTGCCTATGTCTTGTTTATTTAATTATAAAAAGTGGAGTTTTGACAGTTTTAGCAAAACGTTTAAAATTTTTGAAACTGGATCGCGCGCGGCATATATCTTATATCTCCTCTCTATACCTCGGCATGGCACAACTCTTTATAGTAAATCCTTCACAGTACACACAATACGTTCTTGGAACAAACTTCCTGCTCAGCTAAAATCTCTATCAACTTTCTTTCATTTCAGGTGACGTCTTACTGAGTGGATGGAAAACAAGGCTTTTTAATATTCCCACATTCTATGTCTATTTTTTTCTCCTATATTTGTATGCTTGCTTGCTTTCTTTCTTTTCTTTCTTTTCTTTCTTTCTTTCTTTCCTTATAATCCTTTTATTATTTCTCTTCTTTACTTTTACATCATCACTCTTTCATTATTTCAGTATTCTAGCTTCATATGATCTTATGTAATAGATAATTTGTAAATACTGTGTAATATGTATCTAGTAAATTATAATCATATTATAAAATGTAACTTGTAAATATTGTCATTATGCAATAATTTGTTTTGATTTCCTTGTTGAAATCACTACATTTTTCTTTTTGCTTATTCATAATTATATTGTACTGTCACTGCTGCTTTTAACCCATGTTCGGCACTAACCCGGCATCTTGATTGGCGTTTGGCTGGGTTTTCTTAATCTCTTTAGGTTTTACCGGGATGGTCCCTTGTATTGCTTCCTAGTTTTAAATGTAAATACGACCCTCCCTATTTCAACTTGTATTTAAAATGTAAATGTTTTAAAATGGTTAGACGGAAGAGCAGACTTTAAGGTCTGAGACTCTCGCCAAAATACAGGCACGTTTTGTATTATTGTTATTATTATATTCTTTTTGTTTGTAACGCGATGCCATTTGATTTACAGGATTCCAATTTAAAGTAAATATATTGTATCAGTATAATTTTTAATCGAAAAAGAATGAAAGACAGACAAATTAGAAAGAGCATCTGAACCAGTAAAAGTGTAGAAAATTGCATTTTATATTCTATAAAATTACTATTAAAAATGATTTCGTTATCAAAATTTTATTATTTTTTCGGTTTTGTAATATAATTATTAGTTTCCATTAAAAAAGATGACACGAAAAAACTTGATAGTATTTTGAATGTATCGATATTGCGTACGATGGAAAACTATAATATTATCGAGGTTTAGCAAAACCTAAGAAACGCATAAGTGTTTCCTGGATGGAAAAATCGTATTACGTTAGCAGTAGATAATATGCTAAACTATAAACGAATATGAGCCGGGCGTTATTAGTGACTCAAGGGCTTATAACTTATCATTTTAATAAGTGATTAAGTGACCATTTTTTGTGAGAATTTAGGGCTCATCAACAGCAAGGGATTAAGTGACCAATATGTCGTCACGGTGTCATCTGATTGGTGCAAGAAAGGTAGAAAGCTAGCTAAAGAAAAAAATTGAAAAAGAGAAACGCGATGTTTGAAATAATTTCAAAACTTATCAATGTTTTAAAGCGCACCCAAAGAGTTTGAATCGACTAGATAAAAAAGCTGATTCCACCGCCGATCAGAGTAAACGAAGCAAACGACAAAGTGAAACAGAAAAACCTGGATAACTTTGCAGAGATTAAGGAATTGAATAATCCCTTTCCGAGTTGTAAACTCACAACGGAGGATACCAACCATTCCAAACAAGAAGACATTAGAGATTGGATTCAGTGTGGACTATGGTGGCTACCTTTATCACTATGGTGTGGATAAACGGATAGTCAGAATGTTGCTGGACCGTTTAAAGCTTCTCGGTGACGATAGAAACGTGAATCCACGTTCCGATATTGTTTTCCAAAATGTGTTTTTGGGGCAAAAGTCAAAAGAAGAGCGAAATAAGAGAGAATGACTCATTTACATATCTCTTTTTAAGGATAACATATTTTTTGTAAATTGTTTTACATAATCCGTTTTTTATTATATCAACTTTTCAAAATTTTAGATATGTATATTGTTTCGTGTGCAATTTATTTTTACCACCAGACAAGTATAAAAAGGAATCGCTGGTGAGGGATTGACTTTCAGGAAAAAAAAGCAACGTACTACAGTAATTCTAGCCAAAGGGAATGCAAGTTGACCTACTTGATGAGGCGAGTAGAAGTTCGCGACATGCTAGACTCCACAACTGGAAGAAGAAATTACCAGCGAGATGTTTTGGAACGCGTAGTAGCTTTGATTATAACTTCAAAGGTTCGAATGAGACTTACGGAGTTCTGAATATTGGAAATTCGTAGGTTTTCTGGAACTCGTTACAAAGATTGATCCGGTATACGCGATCACTTTGTAAAATATGCATAACAGAGAGGTGTATCATCTTATTTATCAAAGTCGATTTGTGAAAAACTCCTAAACATTATGGGTCGGAAAATTGTTTTTAGACGAAGTTTCTTCTGCTCAGTATTTCAGCATTTCCATAGAGTCGACTCTAGACACATCGCATGTCGACAAATTATCTCACATAAATCGATAAGATGATAAATAACTGTAAACCTGTCGAACGATTTCTATCATTTCCTTCGTTAGATAATCATATTGGTGAACTGGCTAAACAAGTTTTAAAATTATAAACAAATATTGTAATTATGATTTCCAGACTTGTATAATGACAACACGGCAAACTTATCCAGGAAGTACCGATTTTGCAAGCAAGATTGCCGAACTAAACCCAAATTTTATGTGTAATTTGCACCGCGAAACAAATTCTCTGATTTATTATGAGGGTGATAAGTTATTATAGTGAGATATGTGATTTAGAATTCATTTTCTGTAAGCTGAGACAGTTGCAGTTTTATGTTACGTCAAGATATGTGGATGCGCATAATTTTTATTATCAATTATATGAGATTTTAATGAAAGATCAAATAGCCGACGTGTTTTCCAACGTTGGAATAGCTCTACGAATTTCTTGTAAAGGAATATTAACAAAGTGTTCTGCAGATCGTTCATTTTTGCAGTTGAAATGAATCGAATCTGGTAGAAGAATTACTATGTGGTAGGAAAGACTGGACATATCGAGTCGTCTTTGCATCAAATTTGATATTTTAATGGAAATTGTTTTTAACGCAGAATAAGGGGTGGAGGGTATCACATTCGTAAACTCATTAAACTACGTCGAGTAAACTGCGTTGGAAAGATTTTGCATCGAATAAAGTACATGTAAACAATCTCTATACCTATTATTTACTTAATATTCTCTAACCAACAATGTAATGATAATAAAACAAAGTTATATAAATATTCTTGTATTATCATAAAGCAGCAATGTAATTATAATTCAGTACTAGTTATAATGCGTATTATTCTCGGCCAGAAAGAAAAATATTATTGAAGAAGGCAATGTTTTACAATAATTAAATTTTGACAATTTTTTTCCACTGCATGCGAGGTTTAGAGAAATTGTTTTGCAACCGTCCTTTTGACTGTGCCTGTTCCTATGCCTCATAAACTGTCTTACAGAGGATAGTGTCATGAAATATACAGCTCGCAATAATATGAAAGACTTTTTCATGAAATTATAAATTTGTCATTTTCCGTAGTTTTTATATTGAGTACCGCACCCATGTGTAAAGTTCTATACTCTTTTTAAAATTTTAAATGCACTCTTATTATAATTTATTGTTTATTCTTGTACACCATTTACAGACGGATTTGTTTCAAGTAATCGATATGAAACAGTTAAACGTTCCTATCAACGTTTTCCTATGTCTCGTGTATATGACAACTCGGTGTCCTGTGCAGCTGGAAAGTGTCCAGTGTTATGACTACACTTTACTTTGCAATAGAAAACTATACTTTCCTGTAAAGTTCATTGACATTATAACTTAATGAACAGGAAGTCCTTCTTTCCTTTTATTTAAACACTTGTTTTAAGTACTGACAAATCATGAGTGTGGAATAAGTGCAACTATTTATTGTAAATTTAATACATTCATTAACAAAGGAACTTTTTAAAATGTTGTATATAATATTAAACCCACCGAGTAAATCTTTTTCGCAGGAATGAGAAGAAATTGCTTTAAATTTTATATGAGTGACATCTTCATTTTATAATGATTCATTGACTTTCTCTTTCACAGCCCTTCACTCTGCACTTTTTTACTTTAGTGTTAGCATCATGAGTAACGTCTAATTGATCAGTGAAGTTTATATCTTCTGTTTCATCTAGTAATTTTTCGGTGCAATAGCGAAGTACCGAAGATAATATTTTTCGTATTTAACACACTCAGCCTTTTTTAGAGTAATTTTTCTCAAATATCTTCTGAGTGTGTCATATTTACAAGTGTCTTACAAGTGTGTCATATTTTATGAGAGTGATATTTGATTATAATCGTAATAAGACAAGAAGTAGCAATGATAATGAGAACAGATTGTATCGTTTCTTGTGAATCCAATACTTGATTCAAATTTTAATAATTCGCGTTCATGTATTGTCAATTCCTCAGACATTTTACATAGTTATTTCGCGGAATTTAAGCACTTGAATAGATGAAGCACTCCTATCTTAGAAATTAAAGATGAATCTATTTCATTCAGTGTGTCCTTATTTAACTATTAATTTTTTCTTCGACTTAAAATATAAATACAAACGAATTATAAATTAACATCGTAACATTAGACAAAATATGTACTAAATCACAATTGAATAACGACAGAGATAGTAATGTTCACT
Source organism: Laupala kohalensis (assembly GCA_002313205.1). Classification (NCBI taxonomy): domain Eukaryota; kingdom Metazoa; phylum Arthropoda; class Insecta; order Orthoptera; family Trigonidiidae; genus Laupala; species Laupala kohalensis. Next base: position 123,341 of record NNCF01127451.1, on the reverse strand, counting down.
GCTACATATTTATAATACAAAGATATTTATTTAACATTATTTTATTATCAACACAATGTTATTAGAATTAAAATAAAGAAATATTATTATTTAGAGAATATTAAGTAAATAACATAACTGTTTCTTATGCTCTCTTTTGAACGTAATGTATTATGTTGATCGCCCTCAAACTAAACGTTTTATTTGCCATGTTCAATAATTTTAAAAATCCCATAAATTAAAAATTCACTAATTCATTTCATCATTTGAATGTTGTAAGTGTCTTCTTTCTTTTCATAGTTTATCTGCTGAAAGAAATGAGTTGTTACGTTTTTCCTAAAACCATATCAGGTTTTTATAATAAACATTTTTTCTCTTTAAAGAAAATCTTTGTCCCGAAGATGAACTTAAATCTTAAAACTAACTACATTTTTGAAAACAGCATTAAAATCTGTACAAGATATACCAATTTATTATATATACAGTAATATTTTAGGGCAAGAAACGTAAAACTGTTGGCATAGTTTTTCGCGATTTAAGAAAAACCGGTCGAGTTTTGTGTAACTTTAAATATTCATATCTCAGAAAGAAATGACCAAAATCGTATCAAATATCAAAAATTATTGTAGATCCATTAATCGAATGAAAACTTACAATGTCATTAAACTTTGTGATGGAGAGTTTTATCATTGGACCATTTGACGTGGATTGTCCCAATATTTACTTTTTAAGTTCTTTCCTATTCATTGGTAATTACATGCGCCAAATTTGCATTCCATTCACTTGTATTTGTTACGATGTCATAAAGGTATCAGTGTGAAACCAAACAAATGTTCCACAAAATTTATTATGCTTCACAATGAAAATGAACAAATAAAAATAAATTTTACATCAAAAATGTTTGAGAAAACATTCAACACCTTAATATTTTTTATTAAAATGATGTCCCTGGTACCTTAACGTGTCGGTGTTGTTCCTGTAAGCTGCAGCAATCAATGGAGACTGAGCGCCGCCGTCAACGTTTGCTCCTCTACAGAGAAGAGATTTTGCGCAGGAGACGCAGCCTCTATCAGACGCATAATACAGCGGTGTACATCCATTACACTCCTCTGCATCGACATTCAAAGACTGTGAGGATGCAGAGACATGTAATACACAAAACAGATAAAAAAAAGTGATTTCAAATAAATATTTAGAAAAAATAAACAGAGACCAGAAGATGTAATATTTGTATTATATCGAAACTGCTTAGTGGCCAAATCCCGTCGTTAATTTTTTAAGATATTTTATGTAGAACCAAACAAATTCTCTTAAAATATTGAGATTATGTTATGGAAGTAATCGTAAAAATGATATCATTATTATTGTTAAGTAATAATATTAAGAACAGTACTGTAATATTGATTTCTTAATGTTACTCGTAACTTCACGTCTTACTCACAAAATCTGAATCAGTTAAATAATAACTGTTTCAATTAGTGGAATTTAGATTATTGTGAAGCAGTCACGGTTAACTGACAACCAGTATTGCGATGAGGTTGAACTCAAAGCAACTGTCATGGCGGATGTTCGTACCAGCAACAGACTCGTTCATTTCGCCGTTTATTCCGTTCCACTGACAAAAAAAGAATCTGTAAATTACGTTTTCGTTGTGTGTCATGTGTACTTTCCTTCCAAATCAAAATTAGCGAAAGAAAAAACCGACCCGACTATTGTCTGTTTTGAAGTCAACTGCCTGTAGGGTTCTTAGCTAGCGGGATAGGCAACTACTCCTGCTTTGCGGATGCAAGGATACTGTTAACTTACTCAACCACCTGTCTTATCATTTTTAAAACATTGTAAAAATGTATTTCCATTTTATTTAGAATACAGAAGGAAAAAAGTTTTTTTCTTATGACTAAGTTATCTTACATGCAAGATTTTATTGTATATTTGCTAAGTTTGGCCCACTTTTTTACGTTGCATCGCCATCTTGTTGTGTAGTGTTTCAGATGCCTTTTCTTAACCGCACGAACGAGTGTACGTGAATTGGGAAAGAGAAACCGATTTCTTTGTGCGATGTGTTAAATCAAATAATCACTATAAGTTGATTCCACTCTCTTAGAGAAATAAAATCCGAGAGGATGTATGGTAAAATTTACACTTCCACGTATAGCTTCCCCATGACGTAATGGTAGCGACGGCGCGTGGAGATTCCAGGTACCCTGGTTTGATCCGCAAACTCAATAAGTATTTAAACTCCGAAAAACTTCGGGTACTGATGACCTATAAGAATGGTTGTAAGTAAAGACTTCGTTAATAGATACTTTTCCTGTGCGTACAACGTTTCTTCGTGATTTAAACATTTCTCGGGTTCTCAGTAAATGATCCATTGTCTACACTTGTTGAATTTCATTTTTCTCGGCGGAAGCATCTGTGCTGCGTAGATCAGTGATTCGTAACTGCGAATCACTGGTTTTACAGTTTCAGATTTAGAGAGTATGTTTTGTATTGATGTGACCTTCTAAAATAATGTTCCATATCATACTCTCAATGAAAAATCTATGAAATTCCAGGAGGTCAGTTGTTATCAAATTGGTCGTGAAAAATGACGACCAGTTGCTTCTGCGTGGCTGTTCGACACAGACTCCGTTGCTGAAATTTAGGTTACATTTCTGCACAGTTCAGTAAGAAAAAAACATCTAGAGATCCAGGACTTCTAAGGTTCAATTCATTAGGAGCTCTTCTCATAGACTTGGTAAAAATTGCTATATGGTGGCAATCTATTGGTTGCCACTTAAAATGCATGGCCGTTTGATGTTTACAGATGGCCACTAAATAGCCATTTCTCCTTATGGATTCACCTAATTTTGAGTGGTAAACAATTTTTTGTTCCCTATCAAAAAGTATTATATGGAACTGATCGAACGAAGCTAACAACATTGTTGAAATCCTAAAACATCCTACTGCTTTGGAACACACATTTAAAATCTACTATACCACACCATAAAATGCGTTAGTAACTAAAGTAAGGAGCCAACACTTAGCAAAACGAAGAAAAGATTGGTTGCAACTACTATCAACAATCAGCAGCTGATTGCTGATGTAGTTTAGTTTGGAAGCACAGAGAACCAAAACAATCCGACTGTGGAGAGAGTTGGGGGAAGAAGAAAAATACCTCATTATTATTGCAATAGTACGTCGGTAATTATAAGAAAAATACAAACATGACAACAAGAAATAATTCGAACGATATTGCTCCATTGCGGTCGAGTGCCATCTCTTGCAGAAGCAGTATTTTATTTACTTTTTTTAATATATATATAAATAATAAATAAATTTATTGTCAAAAAAACAGTACAAACCGCGTATGACAACGTGGAGGACAATAAACTAATTTACTCTCCGGAAGCAAGCAAGGGACCATTCCATCAATTCCGATCAAGGGCCCTAAGGCTGAGGCGGATTCAAAAAATTTCAGCAAAGATTCCTAGATAAGATAAAAAGATAGCTGCGAGTTATAATACTAATAGAATATCAATATTTGTGTAATTTTACGCAAAAAAAACATGTACAAGTTATTATCGAACTATAGATTATTCTGAGTATAGTGTTTAAAAATCATAAGAGTTGAAAAAAACCCACTAAATTCACGATTTATTGTTACAACAAACACGCCCCTAGACAAAGCCCCTGTATAATAAATCCGCCTCTACCAGAAGGAAAAATGGAGAAAAACCCGGGCCAGGATGGGGCTATAGAATTTATGTACACAACCGTGCCAAAGTTGAGTACACATAAAACTAAATTAATATAAGCGATAAGACAACACAATCATGCAAGAAAATAGTTTTTGAAATTGAAATAAGTTGTTTAAAAAGTACTACAGCAATGGCGTGATAAAGTACAATACGAATTTAACTTTTGTTAAAATCAATAAATTATTTTACATTGCAGAAGCACTGGTGCAGGAGGTAGTTTTTAACCGCGGATTTGAACAGATTCAGTTTTATATATCTTTTACATTCTTGGGCAGGGAATTATATAGAACGATTCCCGAATAATGTGATCCTTTGTGGCCGATGAATATTACTACTATTGCGTGTATAGTGTTCGTGAACGAGACTGTTTCGTATAAAGAAAGGGTGGCACTTCAGTAGTTCGATCTTAACAAACACGACCGTTTCATAAATATAAATGCAGGGAATTGTTAAGATATTTAATTCCTTGAATAAAGGTTTACAAGAGTTTCATGGGTGAGATTTACAAATTATCCGAACTATCCTCTTCTGAATTCTGAAAGTTTGAATACTCTGACCGGAATTACCCCAGAAGGTAATGCCGTAACAAAAATTTACATTATTATGCTATTGACCAAAAAAATACAGTTAGATGGAATTGTACGGTATATATAATTTTCTCATTAATTTTGAATGAAATTCCATCAACTATTCTAAAAATAAGTATCTACTATTTGGTTTTGGTTTTTTAGCGTAATGGTTATATAGCGCAAAATAAGACAAGTGAACAATCCATGGTCGCGTTACTCTTTGTGCCAATTGAGTTGCATCTCTCGATCGTTGAGCTTCTATGAACTATTTCTTCAAACCTCACGGGTTCATTAATTATTCTCACCCTTGAGTTTAAAAAAATGAAATGGTTGGACATAGTATTAATTAATTAATAAACGAGTTTTTATACCATTCTGGAAGCCACGGAACTGTATTTTTGTTTCTTCGCAAGAACAATTTAAAATACGTCACGTATCAATTTAATCGAACAAGATGGACTATCGATATCGGCAGATCGATAGACGTGACGTCACGCTACCGCGTGAGCCAGTGCGCTGCTATGAAACATTGTTTGAACGAGCGACGGTATATTTCTCCTTAACTCGTTCGGACATTCGTCGTCTTTCACTGCTCCTGATTCATTGCTGCACCGTGAAGAAAGCGACAATTTCCCTTTAGCCTCTGACAAGAGAGTAGCGGAAATTGTTTTCTACCGGCAACACCGTATCTCGTTAGTGTAGGTAAAGCAATCGCTCACGAGAAAATCTCCACGTCAAATCACCGCGTGTAACCTGCTAGCATTTGGCCTCAACATCAACTGTACGCCAACTTAAAATCACCGAATCAACACCAATCGAACGCCTCCCAAACTGAATCTTTTCGGAAACCGTATCGTCTCCACCTCATTCCAGCACTTCATCTAATTTTTTTAGTTTTGTATTCTTCCATCGATTACCTAATTTTAATGATTTATCTTGATAGTAGCAATTTATATTATTAAATTATTATTTTTTGATACTAATATTGTTGAACTCCTATCTCATCCACCTTCATTCCATTTCTGGTCCTTCGAAACCACTTATCTCTTACGTGCAGCTATTTTTTCCCTTATATTCTGTACAGGAAGTGTGTTAAAAGAACAAAAATGGGAACATAAAGTCTCAAGCGGAATTAGCTTATTCCTCTGTAGATTCTGTTTTCTGTGTAAAGGACAAATTATCTGAGCAGCGAAGCAGCTGGTTGCACTTTCTAGCTGTGAGTGCAGAAAGTCTAGTTTAGAGGTGGTCATATAAAGCGAACCGACAGACAAATTTTCTGTTTTCTTCGGGTACCGTAGGTTTCGTTCAGTAAAACCGGTTTAAAATCTAACACGAAATCCGATCGGGTTTTTGAAACTACAATTTTGTGGATGTTAACTGGAACGATGTACTCTGTTCCAAAAAAGAGATTAAGTCTTCATCTTTCGTTCTGGTCTTCGTATTACATCTTAAAAATAATAAAACTGAAAAAATACCACATTTTAATTCTGGATAATATAATAGACAAAAATAAAGAAACTGTTTGAATCCTAATTATGTTATCTGTTAAATATAGAATATTTAACAGATCGAGTACCGTAGGTTTCGTTCCGTAAAACCGGTAGAATATTTTTACTGTTAAATTACTTATCCAAATATTCTAGGATTCTGTAAACCTTAAAATATAGGTACAGTATATATAGATAAGGTCACGTAATCTAGATAAATAAAACGTAACTAATTTTTGGTAGCTCAGGAGAAAAACCAGTTCTTTAAAAGGAATCTTTTGAAGAAAATAAGTTTAAAATGTTAAGATGCGGAAGTAAATTATTAAAATTTTTACCAAATATAAGAAGTTTTCCTGTGTTTCTTAATAGAATAGTGTACAGTTTCGCGTAATTAGAAAATTTGATTTTTAATAAAGTAATAAGAAAGTAATGGATTTGCACATTGGTTACTGATTTATGGTATACCTTCATTGCCTGATGTGCAGGTACAAGTGATCAGTACGAGTATAACTACAGATTCAGTTATGGTAACTAAATTTCAATGTAATAATTAGTCACATACACGTAAATTGAACAAATAATTCGTTTTAAGGTATAGTTAATTACTTTTATTTTAAAGTGGTTAATTGTTTCATTGGTTAACCTTTTTTTCTGAGTAAGGTGATTCGTCAATCCCTTGCATTGAATGTCATTAAGAAGACAAGGGTATTCTTCGTGACGTTTACTTTGATATTTTGCAATGGTTGAAGAACTGTAGTACAAAAACACAGTTTCATCTATGGAAATTACAAATGTATTAGCTATTCCAGTATATACTCTTCCTTCTGATTCAGCAATTAATACGAGCGGATGTGTACTATATGCATCGTGGATTTTGTTGAAACCATTTTATTGTTAAAACTCGAGTTTGCACCCAGAAATGGTAACTAGTTGGATTAACGTCATTTCGGTCCGAATAAAGAACAGAAGTTGGACGAGTTTTCGCATTTCAAGAAGTATTCATACAAAACATTTTTTTTTATCACCTCCACTTTTCATGATTTAAATAACGTATTTGGTAAATTTTTAATATAATTATTAAATAATAAAAACCCTTTAATAAATTATTAAATTACATTATTAAAATGTCAAACTGGTACTGTTTTTTATTACTTTACTGCGTCCCACGAACACTTCTTTCTGACAGTGCTATACAGTTGATCCAAATGAGTTTACTAATTTTTTTTACTGCATTTTGAGAACTGTGAGTTTTTAATGACCTCGACGTCGGCGAGTCGTATGGCCGTAATTAAAAGAAAAGAACATACTCACAGACTACACGGAAAATCTCACTCTTGACAGTTCACGAATCTCTTGAAAATGACATAACACACCTGGACGAGTAAAAGTTCGTATAAAGTAGTTTATTTTAATGTATCCACTGCCACAACTGAATTGACGTCTCGCCTCGACATGGACATGCGGTTTTTTCATCACTGCTCTGCACAAACCACGATAAGTCTTCAACTCACTTCTCTAGCTACTTCACTCTATATTCATCTCCATATTTCCATCTGTGTAAAAAATAATACACCACATGCAACGATTAAGCAGCTACACGCATCTTGCATTCACAGAGTCTGCTCTTCATCTTTCTTTTTCTCCTCATTACACTTCAGCATGATAAGATGAGACATTCCTTTGCGTCAAAATAAAACATAATTTTCTGTATTACGTTAATGGTTAATAGTGTTCAAGAACCGGTCGACACATATAAATTGATAGATAATTTGACAGGTAGTCACACTCCAACCGAATTATGGAAATAGGTGTAAACCATTTATTAAATAACGTGAAAGTCCTCCCAACTTCATAGTCATATTATGGGAGTTGAGATTGTTTTGGGATTTGTACGATGGAAATGAAATACAATGAACTAAAGCTAGGGAATGGACAAGAGTCACATTATTTTTTTCTCAGGAACGAACGTTTACTATCATATTAGTTAAATATCACTCTACTATATTCAGTAATTATTGCTGAAGAAAGTTATAACATTTTTAATGTGTTTCCCCCGATTTTTAACATTAAAGCGCACATGAATATATGAGATTTTCTAATTTCTTTTTTGTTGTTGGAGCCTTTTTTAGAGAGTGAAAATGCGTCTTTGTAAGTGATTACTTATGAATGTACACAGATTGCTTTAATTATATCTGGAGAAAGTTCAGAGATATATTTTAAGAGAATAAAACACTCACCTCTTCCCTTAGAAGTATTTGTAATATTTTGTGGTTGTGGCGCCATAATCCCAAATGCAACGGTAATTTTCCATTGCGCCATACTGCAAAATGCAATGGTGTCTCTCCTCGGTTGTTTCTTACATTAACATTTGCAGATTGACTCACAAGTAGAGCCACAGTCGCTTCGTTGCCTCCCTCCACTGCCGAATGGAGGGCAGTCATCTGTACAGAAGTCAACAACAATTGATTACACAGTTGTTCAGTAAAATGTTGCACGAAGAAGTGTTTTTAATCTTCTGCTTGGAATATTGAAATATACAGGTTAGAATATGTGTGAGAATGAACTTATTGATGCGAGAAACAATAACACATTTTGTACTATTTCATTCCTAAACTAGTGGAAGGGGTCTTCTTTGTTAATGTGGCTTTCTCTTATTACAAATCTTTCACCTAAATAAAACTTACTATAGCATATATAAAAATACAAATACCATTAAATTAATATCTCTTTTAAAAATAAATAGTTCAATAAACATCTTTCTCACTTTAACTCACAAAAGTGTGTAGTTTTTTTTACTCCAAAGGATTATGAAAACGTTGTATGTCGATATGCTTTATTACATGTGGTGAGGCGGACTCAAATGCCCCGCGCATCGGAAGTGCTCTCCTAAGAGATGCATGGGTCACGATATAAATGCGCCAGACATTGGCGCTCGCGAGGGGAGAGAGGAATCTGACTCCACTTCGCCTTTCCGTTAGAACTGACCCTCAACGGATCTCTCCCAAATTCCCTACAACTGTTCTCAGTTAGAATTGACTTCGCGGTCTCTGACAAATTCTTACCACCTCGCGTCTGAATTGACTCTACGGTCTCAGCCGAACCTACTTTCTGACGCTACCTTTAGCCAAATGTCACAACTCCATAAGATTGCACAAGACTCGTCATGCGCTTTCAGTATTGTTGCCTCATCGCTAGTCGGACTACACAGACTCGCAGCTCCACCTTCCCTAACGTAAGAAGCCGACGTCGTCCGGACAATATTACGATACTTTGGTTGTGTGTATTCTGTGTACGTCGGTAGCTTAGCGTAAGAAACAAAAACCTCTGCTTGGAGATCAGAGGAACATATAACACACCAACCAGCATGTGAACACGAGTAGAGTCATTACTTCCAGCCGCTTGCGATAGACGACGCTTGTTAAGTGTATTACAAAATAAATAATACTTAATTTACTTACATTTTATCAATAGCTTAGCTAGGAAAAATATAGAAAGTTTAATTGAAGGAACTCCTATTTATTTTGACAATACTTATAGCAAAGTAACTTTTTGTCGTGAACTTTGATTCTGATAAACGGTTTTACTAAAATACTATTTGCTCTAAGGCAGTATGAACTGATAATCGGCATTTTGCATTTCTTTCTTAAAGAAATAAAATGAAAAAAAGGTAAAAATATCTCGAGAACTTTCATGAACTAACGCTACAGAACTGTATTAAGAGTAATTAATTTGTAACGACGAAATTATTGTAGAACTATTATGAAATGCCATGTTAAGGTTTTTCTTTTCAATATATGGTTAATTCTGCAATATGTTATCCAGAGATTTTAAGTTATTATTTTTAGAAATAATAATAATAGTAATAATAATAATAATAGTAATAATAATAATATCATTTGATGTTGGCTAGGAACACAGTTGAACTAAAAGTTTTTTCCATTTTCCCTTTTCCCTAGCAAGCCATTCCAGCCGCGCCCCCCAATTTCTTGTAACACAGTTCTTCTCGATGTAGTCCGGGGCCTCCCTATTATACGTTGATCTTGTGGATTCCATTGTAGTGCTCTCTTTCATGGCTCTTCATCTTCTTTGCGTAATGTGTGTCCTATCCATCTAAATTTCCGCTTCTTAATTTCCCTGTTGATATTTTTTTCACCTGTTATATCCCACAGTTGATCGTTCGATATGATTCTAGGCAATTAAGTCCTCGCCAATTGCTACATTTCAGTCGGCCACCTTTATTTTGAACTTTAACAATCATACCTTCTTTCTATTGAACTGGCATTTTTTCTTCTTTTTATATATCATGGAAGAATGGGCTTTATAGACCATCATTAAATGTGAGTATCAGCTTGTAAAATTTCTGCATGTATCCTATCAATACCTGCTGCCTTCCTCTTCTTCATATATTTTATGGCTGTGTCGGGGAAGATTTTTTATTGCTTCGCAGGTCTCAGCACGTAGGCTTGCTTCGCAGTAAGATCTCCTCCTCTCCAAAATAAATACTCAGAGGTTCAAATAGGACGAGGCTTATTATGTAAACAAGTCGTCGCAATGTAAACAGTAAATAACAACAGACGACTAACGACAGGCGTTGAAAGCTCTGTGTGAGATGATGCCTCGCTCGCTTAACTCACTACTTTGGGCAAGTAAGTTGTTGACATTCAGGAGGTCTCCTTCTTTTTCGCTAGATAGCACCGCTGATTATGTCCAGGTGATTGAAATTATTCAGTTACAGATTTGATTTAGAATATTTCTGAGCACGTATGTTGGTTCTTGGAGATAGAATTTGGCCGGCACTCGGTGTGTGAAATCACTGTCACAGGTTCCAACTTAGAATTATTCTTGAGCTTGGAGAATAATTCAGTCACAGGTTTCAACTTAGAATATTACTGCGGAGCTGGGCTTCTTGTTAGAGGTTATCGGGAGCGATGTGCACTCGACAAGGATTCTCAGCGTACTGAGCTCCTCGCTGCCTGTCGCTATAAGGAAAATTTTAACAGCAGACTGCGGTGACGACTCAACACTATATCGAGGTTTGTCTATCTAAATTCTCTCGAAGGTTCTTAACAAACTGGGCTGAGTTCTCGAATATTCTCGAGTATTACGGAAGTTTCTCGAGGATTTCGAATAATTTTGGTAGGCGATTGAGGCGTTCCTTCGTTGCATGGAATCGCAAATTGAGGCGTGTGTTTGTTGCATGGAATCTTCTAATGTTTCCAATGTTAGGATTCTTTGGCGTCGTATGTTAAGATTCTCTTGTGCAAAGAGTGATATCATCTTGACAACCAGTAAACAACATGGCGCTCGGCCTTTGTGGCTACATGTAACCAGTTTACATTTATGGACATTGACGCGATACCTTGAATCAATTAGGTTATTCAGATGTATATATAACGATCGAAATGAATCAAAGAAGTGCTTTTATATTTTTTTATAATATATTACACCCGTTAAGATGTGGTATAATGTTATTTTAATTTTTTCGAAATAATACTCATTAATGTATTAGCATTTGCCTTCATTTACAATGATTCTAAAACTAAAAGGAAATACTTTGTCCTCCTAATTAGAGAGGAGAAATATCAAATTTCAATTACCCCTAAATCGTCAGGTATGTCTTCCACTTGGTTCTTGAGAAGCGTCTCCACGATGCTCGTATGACCTTCTTCTTCGCCTTCAGCCGCTTGACACATCACTACCCTCAAGATCTCAGGCGGAAAATCCCCCTCACGCAACAACTCTGCAAAAACTCTGTGGCAACCGCTTTTTGCAGCGTCACGGAGAGCACCGCAACGCCATGGTTCGGCAACTGCTTTTAGCAAACAAAAACCAAAGACGACATCCTGCAAAGGAAAATTATTTATGTCTGATCTCATCCTACACACTTTGTCTTAGACTTAATACTACAATAAACTACTTTATATAACATCTTATATGACTGAAACAATTTATTTTGTTATTAAAGAAATTTACTATTTTATTCAACAGATTTAAAATTTTAGACAATCTTTGTTGAATATTGCTTTAACTTATTTTCGAAAATAAAATAATCTTAGAATATATCGATACAACTTCGAAGGTCAAAATGGTATAAAACTCAGCTTAATGAACTATTTATATAGTTAGCACGTTGATAACATTTTAACATTAATATTTACCTTTACCGTTTTGTATTAAAATGTCTAAATATCTTACAAAGTAACTTCCAAATGTAAACAAATTGATGTTCCTATTAAACCTTTAATGTTATGAATGATGTGATTATAAGTGCCTTATATATCACGTACTATAAAGATATACTTGCTATGATAATAAAATATTTATAACTCATTAATCACAAAAATAAACTGAAAAAATATAAAGAGAAAACTAATTTGAAATCTCGAATAGAATGAAGATATCTAACGCTGTAAACTACCTTGTAAACCCAATGCACGTACTGCTCCCACGTCCATTGGAGCATGGAGTCTTGTTCGTGCCTATACTCCCTTCCCAAGTCATTCTCCATAAGGCGATTCATTTCTCTAAAATCTCCTCTCCACGCAGCCGCATGAAGGGGCCATTTTTCCGCCAACTTGTCCTGAAGGAATATCTGTATTCTGCTTTCATGTCCTTTGTACTTAATCAAACTTAACACGAATTTTCTAGCACCGGTCGTCTTCGTGTTTAAGAAGATCCACCTGGCAGCAAAGTACTCCGCAAACGTTTGGTGGATGAATGAAATACTTTTTCCATCCAACCAAACCAAACCGAACTTTTCACTTCCAAATAATAAGGATTTGTCATCATCTACATATTTTTTGTATTCTTGTATCGGTAATTGCGAAGCATATGGACCATCTGCAAACTGAAACATTAAAAATATGACTTTTAGAATGCAGATATTAACAAAAAATATCCAGAGAGTGAAATGGTGTATCAAATTAAATATTGTGAGATTTTACAATATATTTGTCGATTGAGCGTTTTATAGGATCAAACGGACATGGAATGATCATGACGTTAGTTGACGACTAACTAAACTATTGGCGGAGTGGGAGTCCTTGATGAGCAAGATTTTTCTTACAACGACTGTAGACCACGAGTATATCAGTTCTGCGAACAGAGGTGAGTTCATTGAGGATGTTTTGGTTGGACTAGTTGAAAAGAATCGGTGGTGTGGATGGGAACGAAGCAGTAGATAGTAGTGCATTTTGACCATGGAGGTGGTGTCGATCGGAGGCAAGATAAACAATCGATTCCCTATAATGGATTCTAACATCGAGGATTCATAGTGCTTCAAAAGCATAGCAAAATGGAGGCCAGTCCTCCATTCCGTGGTCTTCTACGATCTTTTAAAAGTCTCGCAGTTTTACTTTGAGGTTTTCCTGAATATATTTTCCTTGTGTCTCTAATATTTGGTTCTGTCATAAGACACTTCGTTCGACTTGAAAACTTTAATGTTATCAAGAGGGTTTTATTAAGCTCAAGAAAGAAAAATAAATATTTGAATAAATTGTATTTTATCGATGACAGATGTAACAGTTTTAATAAATTATCCCTCTCTTAAAAGGTTTTTTGCAAAAAAAATATTAAAGTTACACAAAAAAGCTTTTTAATCAAATTAAACGTATTCGATTTGTAATGTGCTGTAAGGATTATTTAAGGTATATCTCTAAAGACGTTTTCCTTAAAAATAGCATTAAATGTAGTAAGGAACATTACCAAGAACACAACGGCACACTTCTGATGTTTTATTTCAAAGCTGTCTAAAGGTAGATTTTCCGTGTTAATGGAGAATTTCTCTTCGTATAGTGTACGTTTCTGTTCGATGAATTTTTCGTACAGTTTCAGCACAGTGAAATTACTTTCAAAGTCAGTGTCTGGAAGAGAAAGAAATACAACAATTAGGTACATCGCATGAAGAAATAAGCAGCGTTTGTGCATGAAAATAAATAAAAACATGTACTGCCATATCATATAATTGAATTAAGACGTGATCTTAAAAAATCCTTATAACCATATTAGTTATAACAAAAAAATTAATTTTAAGGCATTATCGATCTCAAAGGTTAAATTTCCTTAGGCTAGCTCATTTTGAACTTAATTCTAGTTCCTACAAACGAAACAGGAAGTGAAATATCTTTGGTTAACATAAATTTCCATGGACAGAACGAAGACGAAATACCTCAGAATAATATCAGAAAAAGGTTCTCGAATTGTTAAAATAATAATTATGTTATAAAAAAAAATTTAAGATCAAGAAAAAAACAACGATATTTCATAATACAATTACACAATATCCCTAAGAGCGTAAATTTTGAAGTTCTTAGAGCAATTCTATTCATCGACTGGTGTAAGGTGTGTCCTTTGAATGTAAAGGAAGAAGTTTTATAACCATGAATATATTTTTCTCATGATACTTGTATGGGAAAATCTTCGTCAAGTGGGCAGAATTGTATGAACTGATTGAAAAATTTGCTCGAAAAAACACATTGAATTCTATTCCTAAAAGTAATTATTCGAAGAAGTTATCAGCCTTAACATGCGATCTACTATTTTGTACAGTCAATAAGCTTTTAATCACTTATTAGGAAAAATGCTCTATATTTTTTCAAGATCTCTTACATACTAGTGTTTTCTTAAAGAGATTTACAAATTTGTTTATGTTATTGGAAATTTTGATATTTATCCAAATATGCACATAATCTTTGATCTTACTATTTCTTAGACGATATATTGGAAACATCAAAACGAAGGTTTTTATAATAAAAATGTGTTTAATGTTTATCTCATTTTGTTCTTTTTCAACTCAAAAATATGATTTTTTTTACATATTTTAAAATATTTTCATTTCTTTGAATATACGCTTGTTCGTGGTCGAAAATTAAATAAAAATTAAATACTGAATACTTATTTTTCATTTAATAAATGTAATATGTCTAAATCAAAAATATTCAACCGAAACAATATGTGCAGATTCTTATTTCCCTCGTAAAATACCTGTTTGTTAGCAGGATATGGAGTCGCGCCAGAGTTAACTGTGTAATCCTGCACGCAGGCTAATCACGGCACAACCCACCTTCCAATTTTTTTGTGTTTGGAGAGCAATAATTTGTATGTAACTGCGATATACATATCAGCATACCTTTATTTGTGTTGAATATTTCACAAGTCATGACTAAGTGTAGTGGCGTTGTCAGAAAGTCTTCGTCTTCTTTTGTCTTTGCCATGAGATTCATTATCTTCTCAANAGTCAAGTGAGTGCGGATGAAACGTTTTTGGTCCTCTGTAGTAAGAGGATACAGAGTCAGTGGCGGCGACTGTAGCACGAGCCGCAGAGACGTTTCCACCTACGGACAGACAATCGGCGATTGCAGCATTGCCAAATTATAAAATAAAGCAAATGACACATATCGAAACACAGTAATTCGGCAAGACAAATAAAAGCGGAATGTAAATATATTGAAAGACTCTCTGCCTACATAGCCTCAGATTTCACATTACAGAGTAAATTTATAGTGTGAATTTTTTGTAAAATGTGCTTAGTATAATTAGACAGACAATTAAAATCTGAGTATGGACGCGGATTTTGGACAAATATGATTCATTTTGGGCCAATTTTTGAATGACATCAAATGTGTTACGTAGAAGATAAACATGCTTCGCGACGTACTATTTTTGTCCGTTTTTGTTACTCACGTTTTAAGTCATATCTGTATAAAACAAAGGAAAAAAGAATAATGTTTAAAAATTTGATGACGCTTCTTTAAAATCTGCAGTTAATACTCGTTGACACGAGTTTATATGAGTGATGTTTGTATGTCGTAAGGAGTTTATGTTTATAATAATAAGTTCTTAAGTATTGCAGATTGAAATATAGTATTAATTAAAAGTGTGGATGAAATGTGGATAATATAACGAAGACTTAAAAGAAAATGTCGTATACGGGACGTGTACTTGACATACGACGACCTTTGAAATTGAATATCTCACAGGAAGTTGGTCACCGAATGACCTAAAATAATCAGGATAGCGTAGTAGGTGTGCCAGAAGTTGCTTACAGTTAAAACACGCTAAACATTGATGCTGCGACATATTCTTTGCTTTTTCAGAAAACGTATGTGGAACTTCTTCGTTTCCTTAAAAATTATTTAGCAATTTGAAATCCAAGGCCCCATGGGAATTGTATCCTAAAAAGTAACTTACTAAAAATAAGGCAGCTCCGGCGATATTTCTGTAGTGTGAAAATAACTATATTAAGGAAGATATATTGGAGCACGCATAAACTATTAGCAAGGAAAACTAGCATTCGCCGATTAAATAAGAAAAACGCATTTCCACCAAATTAAAAGGGTAAAAGAGGGATCTAATACGTACCGTCGTACCAAGACTATTGCAAATAGGATTATTGGGAGTACAATCAGTCGAGGAAAACACGTAGCAGTTATACATGCATTCATGAGTAAACGCTAGTAACTTGCGGAAACAAGAGATACTGAGATGGAACAATAAGGAATTTTTATAGAGGTTAGTGATCAGAAATTAGTGGAAAGTAAAACAATAAGAGTAACTCATACACGGCGCCACACCGACAACGTCTCCGATGTTTCGATCATGTATTCTAACCACGTTCATCGGCCCACCAGGATACCGTGACCGTAACACTTACAACCAGCCCGCGAGACGTCTCGGTCAATCCCGCTCTACACACCGCAGCATCGTTTTGGCTGCGAACTGCACACCAACTGTTCAACCTACATCACATAGCGCTCCACACTATCGCAGCTCCACATTTCTGTTTTGGTATTTTTGTCTCACCTCTTTATTTCTTGTTTTATGCATGTTTCATGTCATTAAACAATTTTGTTTGCATATCTCTGGTTCAACCACACCTTATCTACCTTCCTCATTATCTGTAATTTGCCTGTACATTTATGATACTTCGAACATCATCTCATCCTTGCTGTACAAGGAATTTTACCTAAAATATATGTACAATGGGAATATTGACTATTTTGTCTATGAAAAATTAGTGAGAATTAGAAGACGTGAGAAAACTGTGGAAAAATAATAAAATAGAAAAAAAAATATACTAGTGACTTTAGAAAAATGTAGTACGGCAACATCAACTCACAGGTGAATACTGCACGACAAAGGACGAGGAGGAAAATAAATGGAAAAGAGAAAGAAAACAGGAGTAAAGGACAGGAAGGTGGGGACGGAATCATTGGATATGAGAAAAAAATGTACGAGGATGTGCAAGAGGTTTTGGAAAGAGATACGCTTAGACAATTCTTTAGACAAATACAGAAGGTCGCGTAATAGAATAAGGGATATCTTGAAGGATATAGGTGAAGCAAGGAAAGAGAACCGAATGGTGCATGTGAAGATAAAGGAATTAGAGGAATGGGATAACAATGTTGAAATAATGGCAAAGTTAGGGAAGAAACTAGAAGATGTAATATAACAGAAGATGGTAATGATATAATATTTGAGAGTGAATACTTACAGGAGAAGGAAATATATAAGGAAGAATTTCTTATTTTGTATAGCCTCCTAACTGAAAATGGAACAGCAAGAATAGTTTTTTGTCAAGATGGAAACGGTAGATCAAAATTATGAAGTGAAATAATAGAAATGGAAGAATATTGTAAGGGATAATATTTAGACGTGGTTTAGTACTTCAAAATAGAGACGAAGTGGTTTTAGATAGAGGGCATGGACAGTCGATATTAGACTTAACGCAGACAAAGTATAGGGAGGATAGTTGTGATTATGATTGGTGTTACATTTTGTAACGGAACGTTCACAAAGTTACACAACAGTCAACAGCCGTCAGTTCACGTAGAAATTAGTGATTCCCATTTTTGAAAACTTGTAACGTACAATTTCATACGTTTGCCGCAAGATTCATCTATCCGAAGCGTCTGTGCACACAGTAATTTATGATTCCCCTCTTTGATGCGTCTCAGAGTACCAACGGACACATGAATCAGCGTTCCGTCCCACCTCACTCAGGCGTGATTTATTCCAGAAGCTTCTGATAGTAGTAACCTTGCAGAACGAGAGATTGCATTAGTGTCTTCCATTATACAAATACAATTTTGGTTGGCAGAAAAGATAACAAATTAAAGAGATTAAAGAAATCCCTCACGTGAAACTTTAGATATATATTATTTTAGTAATTCTAAACAATAAACACAACCAAAGAAAAGTATAATAAAGATAGAGGGTCATTTAGCAACGCAAGCATAATGAAAATGCACCAATTAAAAAAGAGATTATATCACGACATAAGTTCTAAGTGTATGTAAACCAAATTATGTAATTATCTCGTAATGTGTAATATAAATTTATAAACCATAAATGTAATTTGTTAAAAACATGTCAGAAGAAAGGTCAGTCTATAATTGCATCTTTGTGTGAAAGTCGGTTAGCATCATATTACTTGTTTGAACACTGTTAATCCGGACTTCGGGTGGAATAGCCGTGTTACTCAATATAACAGTCCCGACATACAAAGAAGTAAACGATAAGTTTTTTAATTATCAGTTTAAAGTAAAGAACACTGATTAGACAAGAAAAGTGAATCATTTTTAAGGGTTAAGGTTATCGAAAAGTCAGTGAAAAAAATTTGAATTATAGAATTATGAGTTTCAACAAAGAACAGTGAATAGCAAAGAAAATAGAACAGTTAAAGTTATAAAATAAATTTAAAGTGAGTGAAATATGCACTATTCGAATGGAAATTGAAAACAGTGAAATTTACAAATTGCGATGCATGGAAATTAGCAGGTCAAACATCAATGTGACTATTTAAAGCAAAGTATCGAATTTTTGAAAAAAAATCGCTCCTCTTAAACCAGCACGTTGCAGCTTCAGTGTGATAGTATTCTATGTATCAGGTTTTTCTATGTATCACGATCAAGGAAACTACACAACAACTGGAAAAGAAGACATCTCAGTTTTGGCCTATGAAATGCTTTTTAAAGGAGCCATGAAAATTTGAATCACAAACACATTACTAAAGATCTTCAAAATTATAAAGCAAGCTAGTAATTATAAATACACCACAGAGAATTATCACTGAGAAATAATTTATTTTAGTTTGATATTATATTTGTAATGTTTTTTAATGGTCATTGTATTATATATTTATGTCTAATCATACCCATTCAGAGTCAAAGTAAATATGAACTTTCTATTTCAAATCTCAAAATCATTGTATTTAGCAAATGATTTACTACTCATTTATTGAATAAATTTATTATTTATTTTACATATTTTCTTGAATGTCTACCGTCGAAGTAGTTGTCCTCCGGAATTGAAGTTCACTTCCCCCTCATCCAAAAATATGATTTTGTCAACTTTGCTGATCTCTCCGACGTCACCAACGTGGGCAAATCACCAATTAACATACTGCGCGTGCAATAACGTCTGATCACAGGGAATGATATATTAAATAAGAGGAACATGAAGACCACAGAGGGAAGTGGGATAAAGAAATTTAAGAAAAGTAAACTGGATAAAGTATAGAAAAATAATGAAAGATGAAATATGGGTAGGAAATGATGTAACAATAAAAGAGCATTTGGATCAGTTGAAATAAATAGAAGAAAGAGGAAACAGTATTAGAGATATGTAATAAATTGTGTCAAAAACATCAGTTAGAGATGCTACAAACAAAACAGTAGGCATCAAAACAGGAAACCAGCAATACGATGAAATGGGGAGAACATTTATCATTCTTTGGTAAGGTTAGGGTCCACAAAGTTCAATTTAGAAAGACATCTACTACAGCTCTATAAAGGTATGATACTACAAGTTATTACTATAGTTGTTAAACTTCGTCAAGGGTATTAAAACACATTAAAATGCAAAAGAAATTGGAGCAATTGCAGAGGTTATGTCTCCTACAATTTGGCAGAACGTATCGAACAGTTTCGGGAGAAGCAGTGAATGTGTTCGTAGAGGTTAACCCAATCGATCTAAGTTTGAAAAAAAATGTAAGTAAAAATGCGTCGATCTGGACAGATAGAAATCGATGGATAAACGATAAGAAACGAAACTAAGGGATGAAAGAGGACAATAATTTATAAATTATCAGAGGTATGGCAAGTGAGTTGGAACGTAGCAAGGAAAGGAAGGAAAACGTACGAGTTTATTCAGAATGTCACAAATGCAACCGTGAATCGTAAATAGTTTAACTCCGGATGTGCAGCAGCGCAGTTTCTCACCTATCATGGAGACTTAACGGAATACCTGAAAATATCCCACATTACAGTTGACAGCAGGTGCATGTGTGGTGAGAGAGAAGAAACGCGAGAACATGTTTTTTTGGGAATGTCCCTTCTATGGAGAAGGACGCGCAACATACATCCCAAGAATGACAACACAAGAAGTGCGTGTAGCATTAGGGAAAGAAATGATCAGAACAGAGAAGATTTGCAAAATTTTCAAAGACTTTATAGATGAAATAAGATTAATGAAAGATATAATGAAAAAATGTCAGGGAAACACAGACAGTAGAATTGACCTATAAATTAGAAGATATGATGTGGACAATGTCTAATTTTACAAATGAATTATGAAAATATTATTAGTAATTACTAGATATGTATTTTGAATGTCATTGCAAGCTGTGTAATGTCGTAGACGCAACATATCATTAAAAATATTAAAGACTTTATAGCAATTTTCTAGCGCTTAATTTACTCAGTCGAATATTTTGAAAATAAACTGATTACCTCGCGGTACCCCTGTCTCTCAGTCTAATTCATGAGATACACAGATTTTACCTCTGGGCGCGTGGTCACCCACACACGTCTCAGTGGCTGTTCCAGAAGCTTCTTCAAGAGGAGGATAGTTATCTCTTCAAAAGCGGGGGCCACTTCATCGACCCCATCTATGAAGACGGACATTGCGCCCTCTTTCTTGATGGAAGATTCGAGGTAGCGCCGCGCCGACCCCGTCTCCGCCCCCGCCGCCGCCGCCAACAACTCCACCACTTGATCCACTGTCACCTCTGTGGAGAAATAAAGAAATACAACTGTGTATTTTTGGTTTTTGTACGGGGCCGTATAGATTTGATGTATAATTTTTGCAGTCTTGAGTCCCACACGTGGTTTTAAATCTGCTTCTAGATAACTGAAATCGAACATTTTTTTAAATTACTTTGTTTCACAATTAATAGGAAGTTCGTCAAATGATGGAAAATTCATCCTCTAAAGCAAGGATTTCTAACTGGCAACCCGCGAAAGCTATTAGAAAAACAAACGCAAACTTCAAAAAAAGCAATGAAACAAATATTGTTTATTTCCATACGGGAAAAATAAACAAACGGAGTTGATAAAGATTAATAGAGAAACCCATGGATAGAAGAATCACATCTAAAACTTGAACTGTGTGATCTACAAGCTAATGTGTTTCCACACACCATCTAGAAGAAAAGGGCTCACATTTCTTTAAACTGCTATCTAGTAAAAAATATCCAAACTAAGACAATTTCCTCTCAAAATGACTTCAGTGTTTGTGAGCATGGACATACGTGGGAGTGTTTTTCCTTCTATAAAATATATTAATAATCCTTTAAAAATCAGTTCAGAAGTAATGCTTTCTGTAGCAAAACATTTGAGAGTAGTGACAACTGGTCTCGAGGTAGATGTTGCTGATTGCCCTCTGTATTCCCATTAAAACGAAAATTTGTAAGTTTTCTTTCCTCTGCATTAATAATTTCAGTTTCTCTTTCGGTTATCTTTTTATCATGCTGCCATTTTGTATTGATTCAAAAATTATTACTTAATTTTTTTCTTCTGCTTTTGTAGGATTTGTTTAAGTAACATTAATTTCAATAAGACTTTAGGGTTTTTTGTTTTTTTATGTTCATTAAAAAAACTTCCTTTTTGAGTGTTCTTCATTAAAAATATTTTCTTGTATAAAATTGTTTGTTTAAAATAAACTTTCTTTATTATTTGTAATGCTAAAATAGGTTTTTATGCAATAAAATGTTAAAAAAAATTAAATTAAACTCGAGAAATTATTTTATACTTTTTTTATACTGGCAGAATTGTATAAATATTAGCCTTTTATTAAAGTACGGAGCTCAATCATTCCCGAAGTTTCCAATTTGGCCCCGAAGTCCTTAAAAGTTGAAAACCCTTGCTCTAAAATGATAGGTACAATAAGTGGAAATTGCTTTGGAAATCATATAGATTTTTATAATTGAGGTGTTTTAAATTATTTTGTTGAAACAAAGCGATGTTTAATGTTATTTTACTCTTTAAATACTGTTACGCATCCTAAAATTTTCAGTGAACTCACCGGTTTGATTTTTCCATTTTCTTAAGAGGTCTTGATGTTTTAGAATCTTTACCAAGATAACCCATTGCGTCGGACATTTTTTCTGCAATTGTGAAGCAAAGCATGAAATTGTCGTGGTCTTTCCACATCCAGCTGGACCTGAAAGTAAGTAAGGGAGAAAAAAATTAAATACGCTTATTTGGAAGAAATCAAAATTTTGTTTTGTAGTATCAATAGAAAAATACACTTGGGAATATTTATATTGATTGCAAGTATTCATTCATAATATTCAATGAATTGGGTTCGATTAATGTTTGTAGGATTTTAAAATAATAGTCGTCAATTCAATTCCTTATGTACATCAAGTCATCATTTGGTGTAAAGAAACCCGGTGTCACTTGCAGTCACTCGATGTTCGTTGAGAAACTTACCCACGAGGAGAGATCTCTTCGAGTCTTCTAAAGACGTCACAGAGCGATGAAGACAAACAGGTTTCTTCACGTCACATTCTTTGCTAAGAGGTAAGACAAAGTCCTCCATTGTTTCCTGGGGAGAAAAAGTTTCTTAAAAATACACATTTGCAAGATTTATAATTTAAATGTAAAATTATGAGATGAAAACTATTTCTATATAGATTAGTATCGTTTAAACTGGTACGTTATTAATATCATATTTAGATTGATTTTACCGCGTGTAGGCTTCGTACCTTAATATTCAATGTAACTCAAATATATCCAACTGATAATGTCACACACACACTCACTCATTAACTGGTTCGAATAATGAGGTATTTGCTGGTTACGTATGAAGGTGAGACAGAAATTATTGGAATCTTCTTGAAATCCAATGAAGGATGCAATTTCGGTGCATCCTGAAATATTGACTCGTTTATTTTCAAAAAAGAGCGGCAGCCATTTCCTAATCTGATTTTAAACACACTCTGATTTATTCATGCCATTCGTCACCGGTAAGGCTATACTTCTGATACCGATCTCTCTTGACTGCAATTTTTAGAAATCCCATGCTATACTGCAGATCACAATTGACTGAACCATTGAACATTCATTTCTGTAAGACGACACATGTACCTTCTATTTGTAGACAAATAAATTAAAATTTAAGCACACGCATACGACGTCTCTCTACCGACATGGCAGATAACCCAAATATTTTGGAAGCATTTACTTGTTTTCCAAACGAATCCCTCCACAAGAGACGCACATCTTCCACTTTGGTTCCACTCAGGAACTCTACGAGGTGGACGGCTGGCGCTGACTTTTCCCTCGCTATGACCTCCGGGGACTCTTTGCAGATTTTAGAAGACGTTTCTCCTTGGAAATTGAGAACTTTCCACCTGCAAAGGCAAATTGTTGATTAGTTGACAGAGATATAAAGGGAACAAATGCATAAAACGGCCAATAACTTTATTAAAAATAACAAATTTTGCTCATTCAAATGGACAGTGCTTCAAACCGTTAAAATGGTTCATAATTTTTGAATAAATATAAAGGCATATTAGACATTTGAAGAAAGCGACATTTTAATGAAAAAGATAAGAAGAAGCATATGAATAAGGAAGAACGACGTAATAATAATAATAAATTTATTGTCAAGAAAACAGTACAAACAGCATATGACCACGTGGAGGACAATAAACTAATTTACTCTCCGGAAGCAAGCAAGGGACCATTCCGTTAATTCCGATCAAGGGGCCTAAGGCAGATGCGGATTCAAAATTTAAGCAAAAATTCCTAGATAATATAAAAAGTTAATTGCGATTTACAAATAGAATGTCAATATGTTTGTAATTTAACGCAAAAAATGTACATGTACAAATTATTATCNAAAAATCATAAGAGTTGAAAAAACACTAAATTCACGATTTATTGTTACAATAAACACGCCCCTAGACAAAGCCTGTATAAGAAATCCGCATCTACCCGTAGAAAAACCGGAGCAAATCCCGTGCCAGGATGGGGCTACAGAATTAATGTACACAACCGTGCCAAAGTTGAGTACACATAAATCTAAATTTATGTAAGCCATAAGACAACACAATCATGCAAGAAAATAGTTTTTGAATATTGTTATAAGTTATTTAAAAAGTGCTACAGCATTGGTATGATAAAGTACAAGACGGATTGTATTATTATTAAAACCAATAAATTCCTTTACAGTGTAGGAGCACTAGTGAGGGAGGAAGTTTTTAACCGCGGATTTGAACAGAATCAATTTCATAATATCTTTCATATTCTAGGGGAAGGAATTATATAGAATGATTCCCGAATAATATGGTCCTTTTTGGCAAAGAGTGGTTGACACGATGAATATAATTACTATTGCGAGTATTGTGTTCAAGAACGAGACTTTTTCGTATGAAGCAAGGGTAGTACTTCAGTAATTCGTCCCTAACAAACACGACCTTTTCATTAATATAAATGCAGGGAAGTGTTAAGATATTTAATTCCTTGAATAAAGTTTTACAAGAGTTTCATGGGTGAGATTAACAAATTATTCTAACTATCCTCTTCTGCATTCTGAAAGTTTGAACATTCTGACGTCATAGACAAGAAGTAATGACCGTAGTAAGCCCATACCTCCCCGTGCTTAAGTACCACAATGATGAGCAGCTATATCATTTGACATCAATCGAGGGAATATTGTTTAATAACAAAAAGAGAATTAACAGATGTGAATACATGATTAATATGTTTGGAGGAGAAACATTTCGTGCAACTGTAATAAAAGGGTCAAATGCAAAGGCTGGTGAAAATGATACTAAGAAGAAGGCACTTTAAGTATTTTAAGTGAATAACTCTACAGCATTTAAAGTACTTTAAATTTTATATTGCATTTAGTATTTTAATATTACCAACTTCCGTTTCTTTCGATAATTATGGGTTAATTTTTGAGTCATATACACTTAATTCTTCTTACGTTTATACGCTAAAACAATTAACCTTAGAACTAAGGAGAAAATGTGACAGTCAGTGATGTTTTTTGACGTTTCTTGTTTTACTGAAAGAAAAATAGAACACAATACGATATGTCTTTTTGTTCTTTCGGCTAAGCACAATTAATCATGATTTTTACTCGTAAATTTACCGATTGTTTTACAGAAATGTATTCCATGTAAATTACCATCGACAAAGTAGAAGATAATAAATGTATTAGCAAGGTAATCGAAACATTAAGTGCATTTTTAAGCATCCGCTAATAACAAAGGTGGCATGTTTGAAATTATTAAAAACAATGTTACTTAGTTTGAGTTCTTAAAGCTTGTTTGAAGATTTTAAAATGTTAAAAAAATATTCACCGTGCATTGTCTTTGACGACCTTCTTCGTATCTTCTTCTGAGTTCAGAATGCCCAATTGACGAGCAGCTTCTTCAAGGATGTGTTGGGGGAACCCCAGAAGGGCCAGTCGCTCGCCATTCAGCGCTGCTTCTTTGTCACTAATCACTTTTGCAGACACCTCGTGGTGATGGCTCAAGCAACGATCCAGCATTTTCTCTGAAAAAAATAATGCTACAGAGCAATTTTACGAATAGGTATGTAGATTATGGGTGATATAAATAAAGGAAAACCATTTGCACATACTTTCTTATAGCCGTTTCTGCGTTTGTAGCATTAAGTGAGAAACAATTCTACAATAAAAGGGACATTTCTGGCTCTACAGTAAAAGGCATATTTTGGTCGACTTCCAGTGCTCTATTCATGTTCAAAGTAACTATATGCACGTATTACTGTCTTATGTTGAAAATTTGAAAGTAAAATAAATATTTAGAATATTATTTCAAAACAAATATCGACATCTCAGTCTTATAAATATCGTGTTATTTGAAAGCAATTTTGTTGTAGACAGAAATTGATGTATTTTTGTATCTGCAGTGCGTTTGCTGTCCTCCTATGTATTTTATCATTATCATGTCGTTCATTTCAGTTTACGAAAAGTATATTCTACGTCTCCTTGGTCCATTTACACTGCTAAATATTATTCAAGCTTCTTGAAGCAGTAAACAAATGTGTAAGTTTGGCAGACATAAATTATTTAATTGTGTCTATACCAAACTTTCAAGCGAAATACTGCTAATGCAAATGTAATGCATACTAATTGGACTTTACGTACAGAAATTGTAAGTAAAATAACTAGAGTCGTTTTTGAGAAACATTGGAAGTTTCTTAGTTCTTCTTCATGTGAAGTATCCTTTGTTTTAAAGTAAATAGAAAATTTAAAACACGAGCATATTTCGGAAGTAAATTCTACCGTAAATGCGAAAAGTGAAAGCAATANAAAACAATTTAATTTTCATTTTCATTTACTCAGAATCGCTGCGCAAAGACGGACAGACGGACGGACGTTTTTCCAAAAACCACTTTTTCAAAATCAGGGATCGCCAATACGGATATTTCCGTCGAAATATCGCCTGCGAATGTTTTCGCGATTACAATACATTCTTTATACTACGTATATGAGAAAGTAAAAAGAATTGGAATACTGAAGTTATATCATACATTAATTTTTAGAAAATCTTAGCTTTAACATATTATACTTTCTGTATTACATATGAGGTTGTCATCGTTTTGCAATATGAGACATCAAGTTTCTTCCTTGAGAACCATTGTAAAATATTACAGCATCACAAGTAGCGATTGAGAAAGAAAAAAAGAGAATATTTTGTGTATCCCTTAAACATTGCAAATGTTCTACCTTCCGATTCGTCGATCTGTTTCCCAATTGTCCATTCCCTTTTGTTGGTTATAAAATCGGCTCGGACGTCTTTTCGCATGGAAGGCCACGTCTGCTCCAATTCTTCCAGAAGCATTTCTTCTCCCTGCAGAAACGAAGAAGGAAAGCGATTATTTACAAAGAACAAACGTCTATCGCCTGAGAAGACGACAGGATCAGAAATACATAACATCGATGTAATCAAATAACATTCTCTTTTTAGATTTGTTTACATTTTGCACTGTAAATATGACCTTCTAAAAATGTAAAAAGTACACATTTTTAATAAGAGGCTTTATAAAAGCTAATATTACATTTTATTTTTTCTATAGTTTAACATTTTTTTCAGACTTACCTGAAAACAAATATGCATTATGTGGTTCCTAATATACAACAATTTCTGACATGATTATATTCTATTTTTCATAAAAGATGGATTAAAAATATTAATTTATTGTGCATGGCTCTTCTTCGTAAAAATACTTACAATATGATGAATAACAACTTTGCTACAAACTTAAATTTAAACAATATATGTAAAATTTGCCAAAAAAATGGAATTTTAAAATTTTGCCATGTGACGTCTATGATTGCTTAAGAGTTATGATTTGTGAGGTTAGATTCTCAGAAAATAAATAAAAATGTTACATATTTCAATAAATATTGAAGTATTATTCATTGCGTAGATAAAGTTTTCTAATTGTTGCTTCTTTATTTATATTGGTACCGAAGTGATCTACGTTTAGAATCTATGAAAGGGAAAAGCAGGCCATCTTTTTTCATACACAGAGAACACGTAAACCGAATTTCGAAGCTGTGAGTTTTAAAATATCCGAATAAGAAATAAAAAGTAAAAATATATCAGAATCGAAAAGCCCGTGGTGTGGCAATTATACCCACACCGACGAACAGGGTGCGCGCAATATTTTGCCAGTTATGACACGGTGGTTAAATATTCGCGACAGAAATATCATTAATGCTATCTTCCCCTTTACGCAAATAAACTTTACGATCTATACATATTGAGCTCCTTGAAAACGGTAATTGGTATGTTCACATGATAGCATAAATGACAACTTACAAGGAAGGTAATTGTTCCCTCCAGCATCGACTGTTGCATTTCATCACTAAGATCTTGTAATTGCCAGATGTCCTTAAAGTCACAATTCTCTGCATTTTGAATTGCCACTTCAAGGACCTCACTTCTCGATTCCAAATAAGCCAAAAGCTTTCGTGCATGTTCATTGTCTGCAAGAAAAAGTTTCTAAATGTATTCTTTTCGTTTACGAGACATCACTTGCAGACAACGCAACTGATGAGAGAAATCAAGTAATGGAAAACGATCTTATATTTTAAATTATTTTTCTTATCAAAAATTTTTCTTTTGCGTTTTAAATTAAGGATACATACAAGTATTATGGCAAAATGAACACTTTTAGCTTCTTTAATATTCTGATTCGTATAACTTGCCTTTTCCTTTTTTAACATCATGAACGATGACTTTGACGCTTCTAACTGCAGCAATAAGAGCTTCTTCTTTAAAGCCATTAAGGATTGAACCGTCCACGTAGAGCCAAGCTTCGTCTCCGAACTCTGCGCCCACGGCTTGCAGTATCTTTGCAGCACGCAAACCGTGTTCCTTTGATTCATTTACTGTCACGCGCAGAAGCGACGTGGCGTTGCGCAGAGCGGAGCGTAGATCATTCAAGGACTCAGGCTACGAGAAAGCGCAGAACATATTTCAGACAACTTTCATTGACTCTTCGATGAAAAAAACATCATAACTTATATACTTTCACAAAATACTCTTCTCCATTTTGTCATGAAATATGCATATTTTGCAGCGTGTTGTTGTAAATATTTTATAAACAAATTAATTTTTTTAATAGATTTACATTGAACATTATTGTACATTTCCCGCTAAGTGAAAAGAAAAAAGAAAAATATTTACGCCATTTTTGTGCCAGATGTACAAGAATTTCTACTGACCCTGAAAAAATAAAAATTTAGAATATATTTTCGTGATTTAGGAAACGAGTTTATTTTGAGCCACATCAATTTTTGAATTATTTCCATCATTTAATACATCTTCTATCTACCTTTACCCATCTACCTAGATTTCTGTCTTGAGTATCCAAGAAAAATAAATCTAATTTAACACCTTTATAAAAATAATAAGATATTTTAATAAAATATTCGCCCACATTATTTAATCTATATGTAACGCGATTTGACACATCTTTTATTTTATTACCTTAAATTTCAAATTCTGGCAAACTGTTTGCTGTGCTGTTTTTCGTAACTGTTGTGTAAAGAAACCCAGAATAATTTTGTTTGAGAGGCAATAGTTATCAACATCATTATCTGACCATTGTTTCAATGACTTCATAAATGATTGCAGAATGTTTTTAGCGTTTCTACCAAAAATGTCTACTAGTTCTACTTCAATTTTCTTTTCTATTTCACTAGAATGTGCTTGATTACAGAAAACCTTAAGACTTCCTAAGAACTCATTTTGGTACAAGTCTTTCTTGTCATCTTCACCGAATAACTCCCAAACCTGAAATGAAACAGAAGCTATTATTAAACAGTGTTAGAATACTTCAGTGTTAGGATATTAGTAATATAATTTTTTTATGAGTAAATAATTTTGCACTTCTTTCCTCGTGTAAAATAACATTTCTTTCTCGTGAAAAATTGACAACATAGCAAACCGTTAAGTTTTCCTCACGTGCAACACAACACGAGTGAATCCAAAACCTCTTCAATGTAATGACGTGCGACCAGGAAGGGAAAAACCACAGAATGTAACTAGACGAGAGTTTGTGAATAAAATGTATTTGTAAAATGTAAAACTAAATAAAGCATTGAAGCATGTTGTAACAACCACAAATCTTAGTGTAGCCTTGATGGAGGCCAAAGTTAAGATGGACCGAACTTTAAGGCGTTGAAAAAAGGGAGATATTTAAGAAATTCTTTCTTCGATAAAATAACACAAATATAAGTAAACAGAACATAAAATCTGCAATCGAAACTTAAGAAAACACTTTACGTTTTCGTGACCTCTTCTCTACTAATCATGCAAAAAGTATTGGTATATTTACGAAATTAAAACGCAGCTAATAATGTACCCTTGCAAAAAGTTGTAAAATAATCGTTGTAGCAAACTTATGCATTCCGTTCTTCTGATGAGCAGAATAAGAGCTGCGAAATGTAGGCAATAATAACCGCTTCACGTAATTTAGTTATCCGTAATTTTTTAAATTCTAATATTGGCCGAGTTTTCTGAACTTTTAAATTCGCCAGAGAATAAACTGGATATTTATAACTTAATTGATACTGCATCGATAATTTTTAATAATTCTGGTTTACTGCTTGATGTTAATTATTTTATTAATTTTGAGCTGGACTAGAAGATAAAGTCTCAAAAGAAAATCAATCAAGGTGAAATGTTCCTGTAAAGACGAATCCTTTTGAATGCTTGGAAATGATGAAGAAGAAATTCGTAGTCAATTATTGAAGTTAAAGAACAAGTGAAACAATGCATATTTTTGACATTCATTAATGTTGTTTTGAAGATACTTTTGCTAATGATAAAGTTTTCATTATTCGGCGTGTCGAGTTAATTAGAATTATTTTATAAAGATTTTAGAAGACGAAATACCTTTGGGCAAGAAGAGTCGAAGCTGAAAACGTCCTCAGCTCCTTTTTTGCTTGTATGAAACAGATCTTCAAAAGGGAAGTCTTTCTTCTGAACAACTGGAGAGAGCCTCTGGCATTTCCGAATATACGGAATGGCGTCTTTCGTGGTGAAGAGCACCAGATGCAAATTCTCCAAAGGAGTATTTGACAGGAGATCCGAAAACTCTTCGGTTCTCGGCTGATCACGCAGATTTGAAAACCACTCGAAATACTTTGGTAGACTAAAATCACCCTTAGCGCTCGTAAAGGACTAAAAAAACACGGAAAAAATTGAATTAAGGAAATAATTTTCTTCAATTTTAAAGGATGGTTTAAAATACACTTCTTTAAAAAACACGTGTGCGTATTTTTATTGCTTCCCTCCAAATGTAACAAACATTGAAAAATAATCTTTAACTCTTAATTCAAAATAAACTAGCAAATTTTATGAGAAATATTTCGTTCTTAACTGCATTTCAATGCACTGAGTTGCTGGCTGGATGGCCGGGGATCGATCCCCGGTAAGGTGGTGATCTTCATCACGCCTCAACATCCAGACTGGCTCCCAGACCTACTCAACCTGCTATAAAACGAGTACCAGGATCTATCCTGGAGTCGAACTTGTCGGATCGAGACGCTGGCCACATCTCCTCCTCCTAGTGCCGGGGTTAAGAAATCGCGCGAGCTCTACCCTCCGCGAAGGCCAAAGCCCACAAAGGGCTGTAGTGCCAGATAAGAAGAACTACATTTCAATTCCAATCGACCCTCTTGTGGCTTATGTTGTGGCGTTCTTGCTCTTCTTTAAATCATCCTGGGTTCAAATCCCAGAGGGGCCAGACTTTTTTAACTTTACTCGTTAATGTCCCAGTTCATATCACTGTGACTACTAAAAAGCGAACCCTTCTTCTATCCACCTCCTGCTATAGTCAATAACTTTCTATTACTAACCCCTCCACATGGGTCCAGTTGTTGGTAAACCCAGCTAACCGGTCTACCTACTAACAATGACCTACCACCCACCTCCTACCTCCTATGACTCCATGTAGATAAACTTAAATAGCACGCTACATTTCCCAATTACAAATAATACAATGGAATTCAAATTAGTCACTTCACAACTTTAAAGCGGTCTTATCACTTCAAAAATGAAACTGTAAGAAAAGCTTCTCAGTTTGTTTTAGGATAACTAATTCTTTTCTTATTTAGTGAACGCCCACCTCATTGATTCAGTAGAATAGCAAACAGAAATTATCAAAGTACCTTTTCTGTGACTACGTTGTCTTGAACGCCTGGCCTCGAGTGTTTTAATTGGATGAAGTAAATAGATGGAGATGATCCCAGAAGTCTCAGGACAAGATCATCTAAGGGTCTTGCCACTTCAACGTTTGAGAAGAGCTTAAATTCTAAGCCCTTTTTGAAGGCCCTTAGGGCCAACAATCCGGCTAACTTCCATTCATATTCAATTCCGTCGGCTGTCGCAGCTCCCGGCAATCGCTTGAGGCGAGGCTCCTGGACAGAGAGAAGACGGAGCTTGACATTTAAAATCTTATCACCCTTTGTTTTTATTAGAAGTGAATTTTATTTGAAAAATTAAATTTGAAAAATATTTCTAAACAGTTAAAATATTGTTGGAATCTACAAGTATAATAAAAAAACAGGTTTTACTATAAATCTGTTATGCCTTTGTTTATAGCCCTGATTAGAGGATACTCACATCCTGCGTGACCGGAAACGCCATTTCGTCAGCGGAATGAGATCAAGGAGAACTGAGGAATGCCGCCATATTTAACCTAAAAAGAAAGAGTTGGATGTCAAAATACAGCATTGCAACTTCAGGGTTGCAACGTAGACGAGTAGTGCAGGTCTAAACGGTCAAAAAGAAGGATGCTTTTCCTTATTTAAACAATATCTCATTAACAACGGAGCTTTAGTTGGTATTACTAAAGGACAATTTTGCTTATACGAAATTACTTATCTAGAAATTATTTTTTAAAAATTTAAAAATCGGAAAATAATAAATCCAAGGAAATTGTAGCAATGAAATTCTTTAAGCTCAATGTAACACGCAAGATAAATGATACTGTAATGTTGATTAGTCTGATCAGTGAAACACGCTCCTTTTTCCTCCTCGGTGATGTTATTTTATGGTTCCTTCACAAGACTTGCAGTCACTTCTCCTAAAAGTATTGTCATGTTTTTTAAACGACAGTCTCTACTTATAGACTGACACCCAACAATATTCAGCCCGACGTATGACGAGTAAGGATCTGTCTGGTAAAACGTCTGAAGTCTATAACACATAAAATGAATCCTAATTCATGTGTTTTCTTTTGGGTTCACCGAAAATGTTCATACGAGGACCTAGGAAATTTCAAGGAAGTGTATGTCTTGGTTCAAAAATTTTACCCTCTTTTCAGCTCAAAATGGGCAATACACCGCCGAAGTTTAAGAAAAAATGTCATGTAAACTTTACAAAATAAAATTTCTCTATTGTGTTATCGTGTATAGAAAATTGTCAATTTTCATCTTGAAGATTGCGGTTTTTATTACTTTTTTTTAGTAATCGAAAACTAACATTTATAGTAAAATTAACAAGGGTTCAAATTAAAGCTTATTAAATACAATTGAAACAGTTTTTTTTAATTTTTATACTACCAACACAAAGCTCATTAATGGCGGTGCCGAAGTTAATAATATTTCAGAATACCACTTTTCCCCGTAAACGTCTCGGACACAGTGGTTTATACAAAAAAAATTCCGAACCAAATTAGTAGAAGATAAATTTCAGAACAGTTTGAGATCTTTTTTGAGTCTGTGGCGCAAATAAATTAGAAATAAAAAACATGAGTAAAAAAATTCTTTCCTGCACAATAGTCAAATAAACTCGCAAAAGGTTTTAGTGAAAATATATCTGTTTTTAAATGTCATTAAAATTTTAAAATATCCCTGATTAAGATGATAAAATCGTGTGAGAATTGCTTCTTTATCAAGAGGACTTGGCACAGGTTACGCTGCTCGCTGGCACCGCGTGGAGGTTCCTCTATGCTCTGGTCGTTGTTCCCGTGGAGGAATTCACTTCCGGCAGAGTGCGTCTAGAGAGAGAGAGAGAGAGTGGCCGATGGGCGTTACGTGTTTGATTGGCTTCGACATTTTTCAGTTAATGTGAAGCGAATTACAAATTCCAATGCACACAGCAATTGAATTCATTTAATTCATGTCTCATTCGATGTGTGCCGTGCCGAACCTTTTACGCCTCCTAAAACTCGAGAACCACTAATCCGATTTTCGTGATTCTTTTTCTAATTCATTGATTTGTTATTTTAAAAAGTTTACGTAAATATTTTGTCATCTTAAGTATCACAAGTAATAGGCAATAACGAGAATAAACAATAGAGTCAGGGTAAATTTGCGTCTTAGGAGACATCTTCAAGTACGCTGCCAGAACGGTTAGAGATAGGTGGTAAAAATGAGTGGCAATATTCTTCGTCAAAAATCAAAACAAAAAGGCGTTATGTTCTAAATGAAATCGAAATAAGTACTAGTACCATCCCTGACATCGATCCTAGGATTGTAGTAACGATGTACATGTCACTATTCGTACCTGCAGTAGCGTATGGAACTGAAATTGTAAGAAAGTGCTGGGAATTGCGCATCACTGAATTCGTTTCAAAATAAACTCTTGAAAAATACTCGTGGCGTACCTCCGAGTACAGCTAACTGTGGTATTTTAAGAGTTCAGAGTTTTACCGTTAGAAGTAAAAATTAAGATGAGGGCCATTAAATATTGGGTTTCAATAGGAAACGGGGAAAGGAACAACAATTTATACGATTGCTACGAGTTAACGTGTAACGATGGGTGGGGTCAAAAAATTAGAACTATAATCGAAACTACCGGTCTAGGACACTTGTGGCAGACAGCTCCGGCGAGATCAGATTATGAATTAATTATTCAGAGACTTAAAGACAAAGAGAAAAAAAAAAATAACGGCTGAGAGACAGGAAAAGAGGTAAATAATCTTGCAGAATATTGCGGCAGGAGACTGGGGGCGAAAACCTTACATAGACAAATTAAACAAGGTAACAAGAGTAGGTTACGCTTGGTTTTGACTTGGGGGATGGAAATTAAGCAAATTAAGGGGGGAACGAGATTCGCAAAGCTCTTTATGCACGGAACAAGAAGATTGTGTCCACATTCTGTTAAATTGCGTTAACACTGAAATAGGTAGAAAAAAGTGGCTGCTTGAGGGTGGATACAATCGTAAACCAAGAAA
>NNCF01127451.1:70674-88520 GCA_002313205.1 Laupala kohalensis | reverse complement strand
AGTGATAGTAGTATTCTATTTTAGTCTGTTTTCATTGATTTAAAAATGTGTACATGTGCGAATATGGGTCCATGTACATGTACGTATATAAAGGTAAATATGTAAACAAGATTTATTTGGGTATGTTGGTATGTATGCATAGTTATTTGCACTGCAGATAAGTATGTACTCTTTCTATGAATTTATATGATTCTGCCGCCGAATTTTTTCTGTTCTGTTACAAGTTCCCAGTTACCAACCAGATTCTTTTTGTGCTTAGCGCGTTTGCCCTAACCACTGGTTTTCCGTGGTTCCCAAAGGTGCTCAATGAACGAAACAGTCACTTAAGTAATATAACAATAGCTGAGATTAAAAATTAAAATTATGTTAAAAAAATAACCAAGACAGAATTTTTGTTTCTTATTCTAACGTATTAACATTTATTAATTTCTTTTTCCGCTACTAATATCATTTACCTTCCAAATAATCGAAATATTTTAATACCTCTAATTTTAGTTACTGTTTCAGTTCATTGAGAGTGAATCTTGGGGTATAGTATGCACAGTCTACGGCATATTTTAAGGTCTCTGTTAGGCGCACAGGTATTAAGTATATTTTTGTTGTTGTTAAAATATAGCCCTTTTGAATTGAATTGAATATTCTTCGTCTCAAAGAGTTCTACAACGAAGTCCGCGACAGTATATGTCTATCTATAAGCGGTAACCAAAATTATTGAGAAAGAAAAGGTTTTAAAAATAGACGTGTTAAAATACGTCTATTTAAGAGAGTAATTAAAGGATATAAAATAAATTTCTTGATCCAATTAAGTGCATTCTGTGTTTTGTGCATTTAAGAAAGATAAAAACTGTCTTTAAATCGTAAAATTTGCACGAGTAGTTTAGAATTTACAAGCGTTTAAGTTTTACAAGCAGTCACGGCCGCCGCCGCTGCCCCCGTCGTGTGTTGCCTCGGGAGGGCCAGGGAAACATTTGACTGGTGCATCACGTGAAACAAACATTTTGTACTTACGTCTGTGTATTTGAGTCACGCGCCTCTTTGACTGAAAAATGGCGGTTCTCGGTGGTGGGGGTAGATCGGCCTCACTCTTTCTAGACGCACTCTGACTGCAGGTGTCGCGTTACGCTTCTGAGTGTCGACCAATCAATTGACAAGATGGCGCGAATAACAAACACGACCGGTGACTATGACGCGTGGCGCTTATAATAACGAGATGGTGCGAGATGGGAAATGAAGTTTGCAAGAAGTACTTTCGTGATTGACACCAGTTTTAAATGATAAACCCACTAATTTTATATTACATTTCGTTCTTACAAGTAACAGGATTTATTTTACTGTGACCACTTTACAAATTCACCCACACTTGACGAAAGTGGCTATTGGCTATTAAGGACATCTAATATTAGCTACTTAAGCAAGGTAATTAGTAGAATATGTTAATATATCACAAATAATCATTTAAAATAAATTGTTCTCCCATGTGCACTAATTATAAATTAATTCGGCTTGATTTGTCATATCATTATTGCATCAGCGAATAAAAGTACATTTATATGTGTATTATATTTATACACATAAGTTGTATAGAAGTAAGATTTTGTTTGTTTGTTTTTTTCAGACTACAAATTAATGTTATTCTTAGTAATTCTTAAGTAAAAACATAATTTTAATGTGTCGTGTAGTTACTCTTTATCGGTTTTATCCAATAAATTATGGTTTTGTTAATTAGCCAAATAGCTTAGAGTAACATTCCATGCAGACGCCACAGATTGTGGCATGTTGAGAGTAAAGATATTTACTGGTGAAATGGACACATTTTTTTTGGTCATACTTTTATATTTTATTAGTGTAACTGACCTACTAC
The DNA here is from genome assembly GCA_002313205.1 of Laupala kohalensis. Classification (NCBI taxonomy): domain Eukaryota; kingdom Metazoa; phylum Arthropoda; class Insecta; order Orthoptera; family Trigonidiidae; genus Laupala; species Laupala kohalensis. The sequence goes on along the minus strand of NNCF01127451.1, from coordinate 86,659 downwards.
TGGATATTGGGCAGTATTCATAGAAGTTTAAACTGTATTTTCTTTTGTAAATATAATGGAAATAAATTATTATTGTTGTTATTATTATTAGGAGCGCAGAAGTGAAGTGACACCCTCCATCAGAGATACGTACACGATTACTCTCTATAGGGAAAAAACACCATTTATGTTGGAAATGGGAAGGAGTGTAATTTAAAATTATACAAAATTTGCCGATTTTAGTGTTGAGATCGTAGTTTTCTGGGTTTCTGATATTAATAGTGACATTTTATATGACATCAAAGTTTACAATCAGTCCGTATTAGCCAATAAACACCAGCACCCAAGAGAAGGGGATGCCATGCAAAAACATCGAGCATGGCATGTCAGTGACGGGTCTATAAGTTTCGGCGTCGCTGAGTTGATAATAAAGTCGCGATATCTTATAAGTCAACATAGCCCTCACGAACAAACACTCCGCTAGCATCCTTTAGTGGGAGAGAGGCCTGAAAATGGGTTTATGGACAAAAATTTTTGAAAACTAATATTGAAATTTGAAAAAACTAAAAATGCATCAATTACAAATTTTTATGGTTGACGAAATGTTTCTACTACCCAAGTAAGTTCAAGATCAGATCACATAGAGGCACTGTATTCTCAGAGGGTGTTAAATAGGGGTTGGAATAATGTATGTACGTGTCCCTAGAGTGTCTGGAGCAATTTTAATTAAACTTGATATACAGAAGACATTAAATGACAACACAACATAGCGGGTAAGTCATTTCTTGCACCCCTAAATAGGAAGAAATAAAAATAATGGGAATGTCCGATATTACATTCGAAACCATACGGTTCGGTGCCGTTGGGATGCATAAGAACGTCCCAGATGCTCTCTATGTTGGCAGTCAGTCCACATTGGAGATAATATTCCCCTAGAATCCCTCGGGTGGGGATGGAAATGAAGGATATGTAAACATGATAAGAAATCGACCGATATTGGTGTTGAATAAATCATTTTTGTTCTCATGAAGTGAAGTGAATCCCTCATTGTACGATACGTACTCAATCACTCCCTATAAAGAATAATCACACTTCGTGTTAGGGGTGAGGAAGTGAAATGTAAAAGGAATAGAAAGTGAACAATAGCGTTGAGATCGTAGTTCTCGGGGCTGCTGAAATTAGGCGCCACAAAAGTAGTCAACATAGTTTTTTTTCAAAAATTCATAAGAAACGAAGGATGCAAGTAATAACGTTGAAAACATTTTGGGTAATACTTTTAATATGTATCTACACTCACAAAATGATAAAACTGTATTTACGGCTCAATATGTTAACATATAATCTTAAAAGTTGAAAATTTTCTCATTTTTTATATCCAAGTTTAGATGAATTTCTGTAATGGATATATAATACATATTTGTAATGGTTTCTATTGGAGCTTTATAGGATACCATATTATTGAGATATGAGAGGTAATGCAAATGCTGACAAACCCAAAAATATACGCGCGCGGGAGGACAGAAATGACCACCACGCATATACGGTTTGAGATCGATGTTTAATCAGGGAAGAGGGAAGAGGGACTACATCTGGATTGTTTCGTGTGAATTGACCTGTTATTGGTTTTCTGTGGACGAGAAAAACCGACAACGTTTCCAACATAACATAAATTCCCATTCACGTGTTCTAAATTTATGACTAGAAAAACAAAGTGAAATTTATACGGATATAAGTAAAGGTGAAAATTGAAAAAAAAAGTTTAAAATTGACACAAGGTGCCACTCAGCTTATAAAGATGAACTGATATTAGGTATTTACCCCTAAGAAATGTGGCAGCAACGAAATATACATTTAAAATTATGAATAAGAGCACGACATATACCAGTTAACCAATACTCGATCATTTCAATCGATTTTCTCAAGAAGTGAGGATTCTTGCAGCCTCGATCTCTGTATTAAAGAAACAGATAATTATATCGATGTCTCGCCATCCCAAAGATAAATTTCTAATCGTCCTAATGTGTTTTATATCACGTGGGCATAAATGACCTTGGACTGATGATCATTGATATTGTGAAAGCTTTAGATTTTTCGGAATTCCAGCAATGGTGATTATCAATTTTTATTATGTGGGAAATTGCATTTCGGATATTTAACGAACAGTAGGTGACATTCTAGTACTTTCGTAATTAATGTATATGTTACAAAAAAAGAAACTTTGAGAATACGTGAAAGAAATTTTAGGAATTATAATTTTCAACTCAAAGAAAAAACATTGCAAATCTGTGTACGAGTCATCCTAGTCATTTGTGTCACGCCATCACTTATAAAAAGTTCAAAAATTCACGAATAAAAAGGGAGATTTAAAACGCAAACAACCTCTTAAATGGGGATAACTAAAATACATAGTCTTTTCAATGTTTACATTAGTTAACAATACAGGAAAACGTATATTACGTTATAATAATAATATCAATAATAATAATATTTTAAAAACAGTGTACTAAAACTAAACATTGTACTTTCGTAACGAGTATTCTTTTATATGTACCACTAATATCTCTCTTTTCCTAAACGTTTGATCTTCACTGTAATATTCACTATGTTCTTTATTGACGTCACTAAAAGACGATTGTTATTTCTCTTCCTCTGCAGAACTCTGCGATAGATAAATTGAGCTGTTTCTCTTGAAGAATTAATGGAACTATCATCATTATTTTAATTTCATCTGTAATTCTTATTAACGTAGTAATTTATTGAATGCTCTCTAATGTTTTTGTTTATTGTCACAAAAAAGCGGAAACTGGTATAGGTCTCTGCAAATCTTGTTCGAGTGTATTGTATTTCCCCAAAAATATATAATGAATAATCCTATTTCGTGACACGATTTGACAAAAAAATGCAAATGCTGCGGAGATTAATAAATAAAATGTATCGGCCATTTTAGTTTACGTAATAGCTTTCTTTCGGGGGATATAAGAGTATGTTTTAAACTAAATGATGGTTCAAGAACATGTAATTTACATTGTAATATTTACGTTTATTATATTTACTCTTATTATGAAATTAGAATTGTATGCTTAATAGGTTTTAGAATGGTTCGCATTATTGTTCTCAACGTTTTATACAATAATAGGTATTCTTGAGTATAAATTTCTCGCATTAATTCCTTAAAGTGCGATTTCTTCACGACTCCTACTCAGAAATATTAAACTATCAAAAGAACTTACATTTACGAAGACTTGGAAGAACAGCTGAAGCACAAAAAAAAGCATAAAACTCCTGCGTTTGAAACGAAGAAGCGAGTGAAGATTCAATCGCAATGAAGGAGAATTTCAAGGTGTGGCTTATCTCAGGTCACCTGTTCGGGGGAACTTATCTCTTAGTCACTGATTCGAAAGTCTGCACAAACTTTGTTCTGATACGCGTGCAGTCAAGTATTTTGAGTTTGTTACAACATGCATTTTTAAAAAAAATTATTCGAATTCAGCTGTAAGAAATAAATAAAAATCATTTTACAAAACATATCATGTAAACCAGAGAAATAAAAATACATTAAAATTTAATGTGTATTGTGATAAGCCCGGATTACCAATTGCCTGTCGGATTACCTAAGATACATCTACTTTGGTAGAATAAAATTTTAACTATTCATTATCTGTGTTTACTGTCTTAAAAATAATTATACTATTAACGCTGTCTAATCTCCTTGCAAGCAACCACATGACCCATCATCTCTCCTTTTCATCAATATTAAATAATTATTGAAACCATCCTTGCCAGTAAGTATTCTGCCATTGCATACCCTAGCTGGAACCATCTCCTGTTGTTATGATTTTATGTCATCCTTCCCTTGTTATGTTATTTGGGAATCTTGAGTTCTTCATCAAATACATAAAATGACTTCGGGAAAATAAAGAAGGTTTGATAAAGTAGATACGTAACGTTTTCTATTGTGTATCGTAAGGTCTCATGTAATGTAATAAAAGGAGTATCATGTAATGTCTCGCGACAAAGACATGACTTGAAATAAATATGTGAAAAAGAACTATTAACGCATTTGCATCATACTTAATATAAGAAATGACTAAACTTTCACATTCCTACGAACATTACCGATATAGACAGTCAAATAGGATTATTTTTTTAAGACGTCACGCCGTCAAGGTGTTCAATGTTTTGTGACTTCGTCGCCTGCAGTTCTGTAACTAGTTCTGTAACATGGTGATTGTGCAGAGTAAAACAATTAATGGTTTCTATGATTTGTCATCTGGTATTGAGGCAGTTGTAGACATAAATGGAAAATGGAAAACTTGTGCCGTTAAAAGCTTTTTGTTGAATTCCTCATTCATGCTTGATAAACAAGCAAGCTACGTTTTCTCATGTATCTATAAAATACATTTAATATAGCATTATAGAAAAAATGATCTCACCGGAATTGAGACAAAGATCACTTCTTGATTACAAAATAACCCAAAGTAAATTTCATCGAATCGTTCAAACTGTAATAAATCCAGAAATATACTTAGCGATAGCGCACAGGTTTAAATCCCGCTCGGGCGAACTGAATGTGTTGTTCAGCTGGAGTTTTCCTCACCAACTCCAGAACAATGGCGGTTGGGCGCCTTACATTCCCCGGCAACCCAACGTTTCTCCTTGGACATATTTGTATGTTTAGAGCAGGCCTTATGTCTTAGATGTCGTTACAACTGAAACAAACACCAATTAATCTTTATAATAAATACGTAAATTATTACTCATTCAATACTTCAGGGTATGACCTAAATCTCATATGTCACGGATTAAAAAAGTAATTTTATTCTCTATCATCCAATGAACTGTCAAACAAATATTGTACTTGAAAAGTTTTAGTATGTGTAAATAGGTGGAATAAAACAAGAATAATATTTCATTTTAAAGTATTAAAATTTTATCTTTTATTTAAAAAGTTAAAAGTAATTTTTGAATTTTAAAAATCGATTTTATTTTTTGGAAATACTGAGATTAAGGAACTTCAATTTAATGCAAATGTAACGTACTCATACAGAAAGAAGAAAAGGCTTTGCAAGTTTCTTCAAGACTCATTTTGAAGTCAAATAATTCAAAAATACATGCGGCGTAAGGTAGAACAATTTATTGACACTGGATATACAATAAATGAAGTTATCATTTGCTTGCTTCCGGAGAGTAAATTAGTTTATTGTCCTCCACATGGTCATACGCAGTTTGTACTGTTTTTTGACAATAAATTTATTTATTTAACATTTTTGAGAATACTTCAGCATAAACGCTTTGACGCTAAGCAAATAAATAATTTAAAAAGGGGATTTCACGAAGATAAGTCGTGACATGTGCTCAACCATTATGTATTCAAATAAATGATATGTGGTTTCAGTTGTAGAGTTATTGGTCCTTTTTGTTTTCCGAAGGAACTATGTTTTTCAGTTTTGTCAAATCTCTTAGAAATACGAACACAAAGGTCGACACTGAAGTAACATTTGACTTCTACGAAATCATTTACTGTTGTCCTCATTGAAGATTTTTTTCGACCGATAGTCAGTCGACAGTATCTATTCCGCAAGAGAAGATTATGTTTTTAGCAATGTACTTACAAACAAAAGTGACAAAAAGGGTATAAAAATCTTTCATAAAGATGAAGGAGAGTTTGCTCCAATTTTTACATTTCCTTGCATGGGGTAGAAAGGTTCTTCCGGGTTTCCTCCTTACAATTTATTTGAATGACCTCTGTAAAAGTAACGTAGACTTCTTATTTGATTAGACGAACTTAAGACACATTAACATTCTCTTACAACTGTATCCCTGGAAGTCCCGTCGCAGGAACATTCCTCTGCAGAAATTTAAATATTCTGAACTTGCGTCTATTGATTTGTAGTCTTCTAATCTAATGTAGGTTTTGTTTTGTTAAATTCAAGTATTTTCGGAATTTGTTTGTAAACATATTGAAACCTGTTTCAGCTTTAAAGAATACTGGTACTATATTGTTAATATATTACATGACTGCAACACACTTTACCACATGTAGGCAGACATATTCTGAAAATTTAAGTATATTAATATGTGCCCATTTTAATCCCCGCGAATACCCAAATATTTTAGGTCAATACTTAAATTGTGCTGCCAAATAAACACAATAAACCTTTCTTAACAACCATGATTCTAAAGTATGAACATGAGGTTCAGGGACGTTAAGGTTCCTTAATTTACATTTTATTAGCACCTAGAGATAATTGTAATCCCTTAATGAATTGTATTATTTTGTATGTTACGATTTTTATATTACGTTTACAGTTTTTACCAAAATTGCATCTATAACATTATACTCTTTTTTTCCGCACAACTCACAATCCCAAATATGTTTGCTATTTCCTCCAGTTTTTCACGGAAACAAAAAAATTATTTTTCTTCTTTGGATTCTGAATAAATATTTTTTGGATATTCCGGTACCCATTTTTAAAGCCAAATTAGATTTGTTCACATTTGGGTTTGTGTCTGATTTTAAACACAGTACATAAAGTTGCTATTTTTCTATGTTTAATATCTGTTATCCTTCCAATGTCCTCCGATATGGTTCATAGTTTTGATCTGTAAAATGTTGGCAATATATATGTTGTGGAGTCCATCCAATTGCCGAATAATATACTTAACAATTATACGTATTAAAGATGGACGTAAATAATATTAGTAGATTCTGAATGTTTATATTAATCATTGGTTTCTTATTTTTGTGAATAACTTTAATTTATATGTACAGACAGGCTGTTTCACTAACGTTATATTTTAGGTAATATAATACGTACACCCCTTCACGATATTTTAACATCAAGGGCGGATTTGAAGGGTTGCTCTCTGTCTCAAGTCCTCCCCAATATTACTTTTTTTACAGTTTGTCCTCCCAGGGATTTTTTTTTAAATTTTGTAAAATAATAAATGTTTTCGTATATGGGTGTGTATTTGTATTGTGTTGGAAGAGGATACTCGTACAGATTGAATTAACTTAAATGTGCATTAGTTTGCTCCAAAGTTTTGTATTCTTCCTCCAAGAAAATATCTTCTTAGATTCACGGAGATTTAAACCACATTTTCCTTCCCAGAAAAGCATAAGAAACAAATTTTGGGTAACACACTTCTGAACAAAATGTCACTTAATCAATAATAGAAATATTTATTTTCCAAGTAGAGGAGATAGTTATAAAAAAGTGCACAAGTCAATTTCTTTTGGAGGTAAATAAAACAACCAATTCCAAAAGACTCTGCTCAACGAAAGAAGATTAATGTGTCCAGCATTCCCTGAGACGCCTCTTTGCTCAGACCATTGCGCCTTCACTGCTTCAGAGATTCGCTCTTTGAGTCCATTTTCCTGCAAAGGTTCACCTTTGGACATTTGCTTAATGATGCGTGGATTTTCACCACATTTAGCGGTGGCCGAATAAACCGGCCAATCGCCATCAGCTCAAGAAGCAAAAGCGGAAGTTAGCACCTCCTTGTAAAGCTAAATTAGCGCACTCAAGGACACTTTGTTTGTATAACATTTTGAAACGAAGGAATTGAGCAAAGATTCTCTAGAAACGTAAAAATGATTATATCTATGAGAAAGATAATAGATTTGCCTCGTTTCCTCTTTCCCATACTGATGTGGTATTTTAGTTGACAATTGTGGTATCAATGCATGTAAACACCCACAATTGTCGTCACCAACCTTAATGAGCATTCAAATATCAGAAGCGGCCATAGGGAATCAATAGAAGTAATTTTGATAATTTTTATTAATTTGACATTTTCTGCATATTTCTATTAAGTATGATTTAAATAATGAAAGAAATAAAGAAAAGACGATTAGTGATTACCAAATCAAAAATGATGTAATTTTTTATAATTCCCAGTTTTAGACAATTAAATGAAATTTTATATCTTTTCTTAAAAAAATAGGACCTCCTAATCACCGCTACTGGTAAAGATAGGGATAATTTTGCGTAGTTGATAAATTTCTTATCTCTAACTACAATTCTCTCAATACCTCTGTTGTGAACTTCTACTCTTTGTCAACGTTTAGTGACGACTATCACGATTCCAATCAGTTTTTGTAGTTATTCATCAGTAAAATATTTTCTGTGTCGTTCTGGAACTAAACCTGCAACAGTCGCAGTCGAGATGCAGATTGCGCGAGTAGCGAGGAGCGCGTGGAGGAGAATTCGGCGATAAACACCTGCGATGTGTAGAGTCTGCTTCGGTCGAAAGGATATAGTTAAGAACACGTAATATGTTCGATTAGTTACAGCAAATCATGGAAAGAAAATTGATCCAATATTGCCCAAATAAAGAAAGAGCACTCAAACCAGATGAGAAAAAGTGACATGGGAGAAAGCACGTACTTATCGCAATACTCAGTGTACAAATGACTTGCTTCTGCAGAATGTGAATTGTGGAGTCTAATGTTCAGATGCTGTCGAGTATTTCCACCCACAACCAACGATTCGAACGCGATCGGAAAGATGGGGATCAGAAATTAAATATTTTACATCTGTTCGCAAAAAAATAGTCCAATTCAGATGAATTTGAGCGTTGTTCGTTTTTAACTCTTTAATTAATTTTTTTCTCGACTGAACGAGAATTATCAAACTTCTGTTGACAAATACAAAACGTATCAGAAGGTGAATGAAGAAAAATGTCGATTTTCCAAGTTTTCAACACCGTTAGAAGACGAGTTCTGATGAAGCTGATTGAAACTCAATTTGTGCCAGGAAGAACGTCATCAGCACGCCAATAAGTAAAATCCGATTCCTTTTTTATTGTACAATTTGTAACTGGAAAAAGTAGGTTTATAACTAGGACTCAGCATTTCTTTTTCCTTCTGCGAATAGGTGGAAATACCTGAAAGCGTCCGAACGTGGAATAATTATTTACTAATTTTGTCTAAATCTACATGAATTCGGAGAGCGAGTGTATGAAGTGTTCTAGTGCAGTATAGAAGTCTAGAGTTAGAGAGGCGTTTTTGTTTGGACAGATTCGAATTGGTAAACTTTTTTGACCGCGTGAAAATGTTAAAAGTTCTCCTAATCGCTTAGAACTAATTCAAAAACACCCACATCCCTGGTTGCATCCCATCGCTCTTCTACGAACCGGAGATTCCAAATCCACGTTTCCCATATCGTTCTCCTCTCTTCAATGCCGCTCTGAATGTAAGTTGTATTCATATTTTTTGAGGGACCTATTGTGCGACTATAATATTCATATTATTCAAAATATTGCAGTATGTAATTATTGAGTTCCAGTTTTCAACATGAAAGATCATTTTATTTACACGAAGTCCAACCGAAAAGGCAATTTCACATTAGCTCATAAAAATTTCAGGTACAAATCCTAACGTCATGTCGTACCATATCTTCGGAGAAACATTGCTGGACATATTGTGGAAATTATTGTAAATCATATTTACATTTGGGGGATATACTCAAAATTTCTTGTTTAGAAAGCATTCTGAAAATTCGACATATAACAAAATAGCATGAAGATAAATGCGACAGAAGAGACTGAGGACTGGCCATCTATATTGATCCATGGGGAACTAGAAAATGAACCCAGAACTGTAAACACCTTGAAAACAAAAGATTTTTAACATATCAGGAATATCATTCACGCTCGATTACTTAAAGACATGTGAGTTTGTGTTGCAGTGTCACCATTTTAAATAACTAGATTCCTTTTACTAAGGAAAAATTCTTCTATTTTTCGACTCGCAAAAATTACTTCATTCGTTTGTATTGCAATATGGAAAGTTTCCTGTATCTTTCCCTTTTCTACTCTTGCAGTTTGAGGTTAAGTATAGAATATAACCGAGGATCCAAAATGACCTGCTTCATTATACATTTCTGTAAATTACATATATCATTTATATCTTCTTTAATTTTCAATTGAATTTTGTTTATTAGTCATTTATAAACAACGTATTTTTAAAAAAATTGCATTATTCAGCGTAAAAATGACTAACCATCTTCTAATGGGTCTAAATTCTTAGTCCCAGCTTTCAAATTTCATCAGGAGTCATCGAAGAAGAGGCTTATATTATTTGCTTATGAACCATGTGTCTTTTATGTCAATTGATAGTTTATTAGCATTATTTTAATTGTAAACGAAGAAGTAAATTAAAGCGTCCTGTTTTATTTAGTTACTCGATGGAAATAACACATTAAAAAAATTATTTCCGTTTCTTTACAATAATATGTACTTGCGTTTCTTTTTTATAGGCGTACGAAAGGGGATGCACGGGATCTCATGACCCTTTCCTCAAAATACAAATAATTCATTTTTAAGAAATAAAAATTGAGTAAATATATCTATGAATAAATTTTACTTATTTTCCGACATAGCTACTATGTCATTGACTGAAAATCGTGGGAAACCTCCCCCTCCAATTTATTTCTACCTTCCTACGCTCAAATTACGAATAAGACTTCAATAGACCTCACGGTGACACGTTTCTGAATGCAAACGTTTCCACACACAACTGTAACTGCTCGGGTTCCCCGTTTTTACGGAACCATTTTGGAAGAGAAAATTTCCTACATCGAGAGAAGTTATCAAAAACAGTATTAAGCACCTGCAAATCAATTAGTAGATTAAAATTTATTTAATGTGTCTCGTAAACAGCAACGTGTTAGTTTTAATACGTGTGTAATAGTAATAATAAATTTTATATTTTCCATATTTGCAGTGAAATTTTTATTTTCTTTATGTATACTTTGTTTTGTTTCTAATGCCCTTCCGGTGGCTATATACTTAGCGTGCTCGCTTACCACCAAGTCATTCCGGGTTTAATTCCCAGCGGGGCCAAAAACAATTTTGATTCTTACTAAACAGTAAATTTTTTCTATTTTAAGATCCGGAAAACAAATATTATACACTTTTCTACGACCTGGAGGTATTTTTCTTCTCGTTTTGAAATTATAAACTATACACTAATGTAGACGAAGCAGATACCTTACTTTGTTGTCTTTCTTTACATTCATTACATCGTCATTTGACTCATCACGCAGTCAAAAATGTTTGTGACGATCGAATTATGTAGCAAAGTACATAAGGTGACAGCACATGTCACTGATATCCTTTTTCCTTGACGCTTATATCTGTGTCTTCAATGTTACGTGCTGCGTGCGATGCAGATTGTAGCCAACTCTCGCCGTTGAAGTGATGTGGATTAGTAATGTGACGTCATTCGAAAACACAATATGTCATCCAAATTTTTATTCATACATCAGTTTTTTCTTCATATTTATTTCTTCAAAATTATGAAGATAATTTTAGTTCTAAATTTCTTTATTAAGAGAAGGACGCCAAAATAACGTGATTGTTTTTGCTTTAAAATTGGTTTTTATAATATGAGATTCTTTACCTCAAGAAATTTTTTCCCACTTGTCGTATTTGTAAATGGGAAAAGTAGCCTGATATTGAAGCTTATCTTCATGGAGCAATAGGAAGTAGGCGTTGGACAGGAAGGTAGAAGGTTACCTGGGTTTACCAACATTTTGTCCCACTTTTCGCTTGGTAGTGTTAGTAGAAGTAGTTAGTAATAGTTAGATTATCATTGACACGAGCAGGAGGTGGATAGAGGGAGGAGGGTTCGCTTTTCAGTAGTCACATCTATATAAACTGTGATATAAATGAGAAATGCTACAACTTTTTTTGGTCCAGGAATTATCCCCGGGATGACTTGAAGATGAGCGAGGACGCTACCCCCGGAGCCACCGGAGGCGCTATCAAGATTTTGGACGCAGAATACATTGTAACATCGGTGTTGCAAATTTGGTCAAATTCAACAATAAAGGTCAAGTGAACAGTCTGTGGAATCAAAGCTCTTTTAAGCAAACGACTAACATTTCTTAATTGTTCGACTTCAATGGATTATTTCCTAAAATCGCATATGTTAACTCAACTATTAAGCCTTTGAGTCAATAGAAAAGTAAAAATTATGTTCCTAAACAAGTCCCTACCCATCATGAAACATATAGGAACTTGCATTTCTTGTTTCCTTACCAGAAATGTCTAAACAAGCTTTTCCTCGTTCTTCTTTCGCATTTTCTGTAGAAAGTTCCCTATTGGTTCACTGGACAATCGATATTTGCATTTCGCTACGTGATCAACTTGTGACGTCACTCGATAGCGCTCATTTAAGTTCTTCCTTATTTTCATGTTTTTTAGCTACTAAACTACTTTGTTGGCACGTCTATCTCTCAATACCCTTCTCCTCTATTAATTTTGGTCCTTCTATATCTTGTGTCGATACAACCCAAATGCAACAAAATTATCCATCAATTTTTTGTACAATCGCTGTAGTGCTATTTTGTTGTGAAACTGTTGATTATAATTATTTTGGACTCGCAATTTATTTTAATGTTACAGTGTTTGCAAACACCCTTTGTGTCGCATCTTAAATTTAAATGCTAATGTTCAACAGAAAATTTCTAATTGCGACATGCTAGTACGAATATCACGTGGTTTGCAAACACTTGAAATTTTATTTATTTCAAAAGACAACGGTTAAATTTGTCTATTTAATACGCTTAAGTTAAAATCTTTTTGTACTTACAAATGGCAAAGTTCAATTCTAAACACAATAGAATCACGAAAGTAAAACTTTTTATTCTGACAAATTTTAAAGATAAAATGTCAAATATAAAACGTTGAATACGCTGTAAAATATTTTACAAAGAGTTTCCCTAACATGTTTTAATACGTGAAAGTACGACATACGAAAACGCGAGATGGGTTCTCAAAGAACCTTTGGAGGATGGATCTATGAAACAACTAAAAATAATCTTATGTAGTTTTGTTTTGGAGTGGGTCAAGTGCATTATTGGCACACTTTACGCGAAGTCGAAATTTTTTCATGATGCACTAAAACTGAATGAGCAAAATAGACTCGTCACGGTCTTAAAAGTCGTGGAAGTAATTCGTTAGGATTTTGCTAGGAAGCGCTTTTCAATCTTCCATTCTCAATAACTTAGGAGTGAAGTTGTTCAGTACTTTCTTGTAAACCCTTAGACCGATCTAACAAAAGCTCTCTCATTCGCTGGTGAGTCTGTGCTGCGTGTGGTTTAGTGCATTGCGTTCAAAAGAAATTGGTCGAAACTCTTTAATTAATGGAATCGTGCAATACTTTTGAACATGTGTTGTATGTGTTAAATGATTCATCGCCAGCAAATACTCCTCGATGAAGATTCATCATTTTTTTAATGGAAAAGCAGCTGATTTGGAAAACGGGATCGTATGGTTCTTCTCAATTTTGTGATAAAAATCTTTTACTTATTTTTCTCTGTATCCTCGTATTCAAAAATGAAAATGAAACTCTCATTCGTTCGCTTATCTAACCGTAAGGAATGATTATTGAAAGAAACTCTTATTATAAACTTTCTGCTGCACTTCTTGAAATTGATTATACTGTGCTTTTGCTTCACTGTTTACTTGTTAGCAATACGATTGTTTACTTATTTATACGATGCTGTGAATTAGAGCTATGACATTTTATCTTACTCTGAAAACCAATTTGCTTATTATTTTCAATTTTTCTGTTAAATAAAATACGCAAAATCCGGTGATGCAGCATGAGTAATAAGAGCTGCATAATAAACACATTTACTAATGATCAATATTTTAATAGAAATTTTAACAATTAGCTTTTTGAAATTTCGTGTCCCAAAAATGAAATAAAAAAGTTCACATTTTTCATGAGCTATTGAAATCAATATTGAATAAATTTGAAATAGATTTGAAACATAACATTGATATCTAGATGAGGCAATAACTACAATCCAAAATATAAGCTAAATGTAAAACCGAGAAAAACTTTGTACTGTTATGTAGACAGCTCGTTACAATCATAGGACATTCGATTCAATGGGATAAAGTAGCTGCAATTCATGTTTACTCCGTTGCCATAATAACACTATCTCTTTCAAAACCTGTCAGTTGTTTCATGGTCATTCTAGAAGGCTTTTCGTTAGATTTTGTTGGTGCTTTGTGTGGCTAAATGTGACTTCGAGACTCACTAGATGTGAAATCGAACTCATTATTCTAAAAAATATTATCTATCATTATATTTGACACGTGTAATGACCTTCGAATATTTATTTTCTTCGTAATAACTCGCGATAAATCAGTCTCATTTTCCTAGGATTGCTAAACTTCAAAATTGAGTACGAATTATTTTTTTAATATAGTGGTTATAATACTTAAAGTTGTCTCGCATCGTTCTTCTAATTAGCTAATGATTTATTGGTGTTATTTGGAGTTGTTCTAATAGCAATAATCGTGTTCGTAAGTGTTTCGAAATGAACCTGCCACCTGGCTTGCCAAAAGCGCCATGGAGTGAGCATGCGCCTCTTGCTTGCGGATGCGACGCGCGCTTGCGCAGTTCGGCAGAATTGACGTTCCCGCCTTGAAGATATAGTAAAATATCTTCAGTAGCCTGCAGAAGGCCGTTGTGTATACAGCGAACGTATCCAAGCCGCAACTCCGTCGCAAAGGGGTGGTTTAAAATTACCCCACCAGATAGCTCCAGCGACCGGGCACACGAAATGCCAGCAATATAAATTCAGAATTCTTGCATCGGAGAGCGTGGCTGTCGCTAGACTTTGACAGTCGAGTGATGAACTTTCATCTGTTTTAGGCTGCTTCTTTTACGATAAACGAGCTCGAGGAAGAAAATACGTATTGTATCTCATAAAATTCGTTTTATGCCAATTTTTTCATATTGAAACATTTATCTGGAATTCACATTGTAAATAGTGTGAATTATTTCTTAATTTCAAGTTATTATTAGCAGAGCAATCAAAGCTTCCGAACAATGAAATCTTATTTTTATAAGCTCCAATGAGATTGATTCTACTTCAACAATAGGTGAATTTTTTATTGAAGTGATCTTCTTTGCATACACACTTGTGAAAACGCTGTTTCTAGGAGCCGGCTGATTTTATTCTGTGTTTTGTGTTAACAAAATGGTGCTAGAAACCCGGGAATCGAAGCACGGACCTCTCAATTTCGGAAGATTCTGTTCTTCAGATAAGTATATAGTAGAATTTATTGAATTATTCTGTGAAACTAACAAGTGAAATTTCTTCATTGTGTATTATTCACATACCATCTCAGGTTGGACTGTTGATAATAGAGAATTGATTAATCTTATAATCTTGCATGTTAGCACCTTAGAACATGTCTCTACAAGGTGTTAATATTTCATAATTCCTTGTTTTTTTGTGTATAAAACTTGAATAGGCCCTTGATTGTCATTCAAATGGAAATCCCTTGTCAAGTTGAATTGTTTTAGCAATCTTACTAGCGCATGTTATTACTACATGTAATTACTCCTTACTCTCACAGGTTTTTTAATATAAAAACCAACCCTTTAAAAAAAAATTTGAAGTGTGTAGGCATCTTAAAAAGAATTTTCTCTTAACAAGCTACAATCAATTTAGAATATATTGAAATCTAACTGGTTGAGAAGTGTTGTTTAGTTTCTTGCCTTGAAGGTATTTAAACCATTTATTGTCATCCGGTTGTACGTCATCATGCCAAAATCAAAGAAAAATTTTGAATTGAAGTTNTCCTTGTCTTGAAGGTATTTAAACCATTTATTGTCATCCGGTTGTACGTCATCATGCCAAAATCAAAGAAAAATTTTGAATTGAAGTTATTATATATACAAAAATCACTTCACAAGCTGCCATCATTTCTTGACGAAGGTGAAGTGTCATTAACTCAAGCTGAGAACAGGTTAGCTCATTTAAAAACGATCTGGGTTGAATTAAGTAAGCTAATGAAGGAATCAGGTGTTATATTGAACCAAGAATTGTTATCTGAACTAGAAGATTTGTATCTTAACACAAAAGATAACATTATCTCACTTATAAAAAATTCTAAAAATGATAGCTCTGTAAACTCTCAAGAACCACCACAACAAAATGTTTCATCTAAAGGTTTAATCAGACTTGCTCCA
>NNCF01127451.1:0-70566 GCA_002313205.1 Laupala kohalensis | reverse complement strand
ATGCGTTAAGATTGGTGGAAAACTATGACATATCTGACCGTAACTTTACCTTGTGCTGGAAAAAACTTATTGAAAATTACCATGACGTTAATAAATTAGCTATGAAGCATTGTTCGGAAATCATAAAAATGTCTGCATTGAAATCTAAAGGTGTAAACGATATAAAAAATTTCATTTCTGAATTTTCTTCTCATATCGATGAGATAAACACGTTACAATTAGATTCAGGATTGGAAAATATATTATTGCAAACTATTCTTTTAGAAAAATTAGACTTGGGAACCAGAAGGGCTTGGTTCAAGGAATTTCCTTCTGGTTCAAACGACATAAAACTTTTAATAAGATTTCTTGAAAAACGTGTCAAGGCGTTGGAGATGTCATTGAATTCTTCTGTAATTCATGTAGACAGTCAACAAAAAGGGAGAATATTGAAAGAAAGCAAGTAGTTTACCATGAGATTGATTCGACAAATCATAGGTTTCCTTCAAAATGCTTCTTATGTTCAGAAACATTTCATTGTCATTTGTTTATCGTAGTTCAAGAAGGTACGACTCTTCCTACGACAATTGTGGATCTAAATGGTACAGCCCTTTCCACATTTCATTATCATTTGTTTATCGTAGTTCAAGAAGGTACGACCCTTCCTACGACAATTGTGGTTTTAAAAAGGTACTGCCCTTTCCGAAACATTTTTATTCAATTCTATCATCGCCTATGATGATATCTAAATGGCACACTAAGTCCATTAAATGGAAATCGGCCATGTTCAATTTATGCCAAATGAAATAAATTCAAAACCTTTGTCAGAAAGTATCACACCCTCGTCACCTCTTTCTCATGTTTCAGTGGACTTCACAGAACCACTAAACGTTTGTATGGGTTTACCCCGCTCAAAGGCCATTGTAAAGGCCTATATATCTGTTTTTGTCTGTCATTCTTCTAAGGCTGTGTGTTTGGATTTGGTTGAATCCCTTAATACCAACCACTTCATAGCCTGTCTCACCAGGTTCTCATCCAGGTTCAGTGTTCCTAAAACAATTATGTCTGACAATGCTAAAACCTTTGTCAAAACTAGTAGGGATTTCTCAGAATTTTTAAGCTTCATCTCAAGGAAGGAAAATCGAGAAGAAATCGAATCAATGTTGAGTAATCAAAATACTCAGAGATTTTCTCCCCTCCATACAGCCCACATAGAAACAGCCTTGTCGAGGCAGCTATAAAATCCATGAACTATCATTTGAGACGAACCTTGGGGCAAAATGTGATATCCTTCCTAGAATTACGTACCTTGCTATCCACATAACAGTAAGCATTTCATGACTTACATATTACGTCATTGTGTGTACAAACACTTAATTGGAAATTAATTATACAGTAAGTAGAACAGTGTTTATTAACAGCTCAATATCTTTAAAATTAAGTGACATGGATACCATTGGTAACTATCAGTTTTGGAAGATGGTTTGGGTTGGTCATCTGTTCCCATGTGGACGGTTCATATAAAAGTTCTGCCTTGTTACTTTTTGATTACATATTTATATTAGTATGTGCGTTTTTAAGTTTAATGGAACATACACAAATAGTCGTTTTCATAAGTTAGAGTATATAGTTCTACGATGCATGCGTTGCATTATAATCTGTGCGCTCCTTCAATTAAAATGAGTTTATTTTCTTAAATAGCGTTTACGCAGAGTGCATCGCACGAGAGATAGCGAAAAGTTATTCGAACAATTTCAACTACTTTACGATTCTGATGTAGTTTCAACAATTTGTTCCTTCTGTATTGAAGCAATTTTCAAAATTTTCTGTAAAAAATAAATCAAAGTTATCCCAAAATTCAGATATTGTGGAGGGAACCCCCAAAACCAAAAAGTAGTTCTAATCTGTGCGCACCCCTAGAGCCACCCAAAGAAAATTTCTTAAAATAGGTTCCGTCCGACCGGTACAGTCCAACAATCAATCTTTTCAATTGCTCTTCTCGAAGACTCATTTAAGATAAAGTAACATTAGCAATTTCACCAGGAAATCTAACATAGTTGCATACTTTGTTTACTCATCCCGGTGTCAATATTTGTGATCGTAATAGATTCTATCCAAAGCTATTGGAGAGATGATAAACTTAACCAGAAACAGCAGAAGTGCTATCTATTTATTCGTTGAAGCATTCAATTACTTGCATCGCACTGTTAATCTGTGTGGCGTCTCTTAGTTAATTTCCTTCTTTCACGGGAAGGTCATTTTACACCACGACTGAAGCTCGCTTCACACGATGCACGTGACCGCGACAGCTTCTATTTTTCAGTGTCAGCGCTTTGACAGTTGAATAAAATGGATGTGGTCCTTGCTTACATTGTTCATCGCAGATGTTTTGCAAAACTAAATTTTTTGACTAAAAGAGTAATGCGAATATAAGATTGTAATGACTCACATTTAGGTAGTTTGGAGTAGTTACATAGGGGCAAACTGATGTGTTCTATGTATGTTGCTTGATGAGCTAGAATATTACCTAAACCTCAAATAAAGTGTTTTTGTGTTTTTTTCTTTATAGTGATTTCATTTATCGGTTCCTTCTTTTCGCCAATTAGTTTTCGTAATGAAAGTAGCTCCAACGTTAAGGTTACTCGGCTGCACCACTCAAAATAATGTTTATTCACGTAAAATATTTAATAACTACTGAGCTCAAGGTTCGTTTTTGTGATTTATATGAATTAAATATATTAACTAATAACTCGTTGGTTCGTGTATGTATCTTCCTGCGATGTTTTTAACTTTTGACCCTACAATTGTTAAGTTAAGTAAGTTTTAATAAAATTTATGAATGCATTTATTAGGACACAGAAGTGTGCTGTCTTTCAACAGTTACTGGATCATTCACGATAATTTGTTTGAAATAAATAATATTTAACCAACTTTCGCAGTAGTTCATGAGTGCTGGTACTATTTCCAACTGTAGTTGTTATTGTGACAGAACGAGACACAAGGTTTTTATTGGTTGACACTCCAACATTACATGTAAAACTACACGGAAAATAGAACATGCGCGTTTTGCCAAATCTTTTACGCCAGAATGCAGTTTAGACCGCAATGACGTTATTTTCTGTCCTTCGAGACTGGACGACTGACTTTGCAGCGTTTGGAATGCTATTTTGAAGCCCCAAATGTATCGTGTTAAGCGAGCTGAAAACTCTTTGACCTCCAAACTTAGGCTCGTGAACTCTAACGGATGAGCCTCCATTAAGGTGTATGAGTTTAGAAGTATAAACAGTTAGTGGAAAATGATTCCATATTAGAGACCCCCAGGGGTTTTACATCTATTAAGTGCATGTGTGGCAAACACGGGGCCCTGGGCTGAGTCTGGTATTAATTTCACTTACTTGTGCCAGGTCTCTTCCTTTTTCTTTCCTGACCTTCCTTGGTCACTTCTTGTTCTTTTCGATCCAGACGCTATTAGGGCTGGGGTATCATTCATTTTCCTCATTTTTGTCCCTCCCTCTCATTTTTGTCCTCAATGTTTTGATGTATGTTTTGAGATATGTTCTGATATATTGTAATTTAAGAGGGTTTTTAGTGGGTATGGTCGAGTCATTCGGCGAGTCCCACACGCGGGAAAGTCACGTTGGCTCTCCCTAGTGCCTGACTGCATTTTCCCTACCTGTATAGAATCTTAGGCTCTAATAAACTCGATGATGACGAGCCGTAAAGCCNAAGAGACAGCCCCATACACACTCACACAAAGAAAGAGATTTTCGAACACTCAAGAAATAGATATTCCTCCTAACATATATATTCATTGCAGAATACTTCTTCGTTATTAAATATTATTACGAGAATTCAATACTGACAAATCAACATACGTCTTATTTGAAATTGCTTCAATTTTGCTGTAAACTTTCTAAATTTGAAGAAAATTCTATGATAAGAAATAATAATGAAATCTTACTCTATTTTGTCTGACCTCAACATATTACTAGTTCTAAACGAATTTGTGTTCCAAGTAAATTTTTTGCGATATTAAATGGATTTAGATCTTTTTACACTGTAGTGTTTTTATAGATATTTCTCTATCACATTATTACAAGACAACACGGGATTTCCCGATACTTTGAAAATTGAAATATCGTAGATACCAGGGATAGGGGTTGCGTGGGGTTGTGTAAATTCTGTTGCGAATATCTGTAACTTCTTCTGTCAGAATATATATAGATATAAGATGAGGCGTTATCCTATGACATATTTATAATAAATCACAAGGTAGTCTGTTTTATTTATATGTAAAGTATCATGTTCCTCGCACTTCCTTCGATTTCTTTCTTTATGTATCTCTAATGTAAAATGCATTAAGTATATAACACTGAAATTGAACTTCTCTCTCACTTCCTCAAATAACTTCCGTGGAAAAGTCACGAGTGTCGTCTTCGCCATGGGATTCAAATAAGATTCCTGAGCACGGGACACGTCTCTGCATATTTTATTGCAGGTCAGGATATTTGTCATTGCGGATTTAGTGGGAATGCTTGATGTTGTTAGGGAAATATGGAACAATATGAACTTTTAAATATGAAGTAGTTACTATATTTTATGCTTTGTTACCGTCCAAACATTCAATTATCCGAACTATTATGATAGAAAAGAAGAAAAATAGCTTTTAACTTTCCCAAAACGTACGAAGAACTATCAATAATTAGAGAAAGAACCAATCTTATTTGGCTCATTTCAGTTAAGCTTTTTCTCTCAAATTATTTTCTACCGTGAACTTCTATGTGACAAGCTACCACGTAATGAAATAAATTTTGATTTTTCGAATCTTTTATATTCCGAACCAACCCAAAAGTATAGTCACGAAAATGTGTAAAACCAGATTTAGAAGTTTTTTTTATCAGTTTATAATTTAAAATAAATTTTGAGACTAATTTTGCATATTTATATTCATCAAACTTTTAATGACCTAGTTTGTAAGAAAATGAAGAACTATAGGAAAAGTATCTAAAATATATAGAACCTAATTTTTCTTACTTATTTTCTGAATATATTTGATTCTCTTTTCTTGTAAATTTTTTGAGAGATAAATTGAAAAAAATTTTAAAAAATTGTATCATCAATTTTTATTATTAATTGTTAATGCGAAAGCCTTCTCACTGTCCTAGTTAGCACCTTTAGGTTCTTCACTAAGAAGAATATATTCCCAAATACATTTTTTTAGATAATTTGGCAAATGTTTACTTTTTAGGGAATAATTTGGTAAATGCAATTTTTTGCAATAATTTGGCAGATGCTTATTTCTTCTAAATAACAAACCTGAAAATGATGTTTATGTCAGCAAACATTTTTGCTTTAACAATTAATAATGAGCATTTGTTTTACTATACCAAGAAATACTTTCAATTCATATATCATGTACCAATGAATATGCTGCCAACAATCCATTTTTGTTAGGAGATACTTGTTATAATTGAAATCATTTTATGTTATTTGTGAATTTTAATAATTTTTTGCATTATTTCTCGTTTCTAAATTATTGGAGAATTAAGGTTGTTTTTCTCCTAAAAATATTAGGAAACTGTTATGTAGCTTCATTCACTCCGATATCACTAACGTGATGAAGCGTCTATTAGTATTATAACTCTCAGCTAAATTTTTATCTTATCTAGGAACTTTTGCTGAAATTTTTGAATCCGCCTCTGCCTTAGGGTCCTTGATCGGAATTGAAGGGATGGCCCCTTGCTTGTTTCCGGAGAGTTAATTAGTTTATTGTCCTCCACGTGGTCATACGCAGTTTGTACTGTCTTTTGACAATAAATTAATTTTTATTATATCTCACGAATTCGGTCACTTGTTAAAGAGCAGAAAATGCGTTGTTGAATTATGTAATGATCTATTTATCTATTACAACACCGCACGTAAATTTTGCCATTAGCTAATTCTAATTTTAGGGCTTTTGAATCTCGTGTTATTTTGACATACGCAAATTCATAAACGGCTTTGAAATTAGCGCGTAACATACCTTGTGCAAGATTCAGGTTTTGAAAGGATAATACAGTTGCAATAAGTGGCCAACATGTTTAGGACACAATTCAATTAGAAACCGAAGAGCTCATCAGTAAATCAAAGGATGGCTCATTCTCACAATTATCAACTTTAATTTGAAATAGTAGAATAGTTTTCATATTATTTCTTGTTTAAATTATTAATTATTATCGAATACTTATTGACACACCGTGTAATTAAAGGTTGTTAAGCTATATAACTTCAATTTCAATGTACATTAACGATGAATTTATATTAGCCATCTTGTCTCGGGTCTTTCACCGGTTCATTTCATCCTGTCCCGCGTTCATCTCTAGTTCTCCTTGGGGTAGAGGCGGACTTTCTATATAGGTTCTTCGGGTTCTTGTGTGTGGGTGACGACTTTTGAAATGATAAATTTTGAAATTAGTAATATTTTAATACTTACGATTTATAAACATCATTTTCCGAATAATCTATAGTTCGATATTAATCGTACCTATGAAATAAATTTTGTGTTAAATACAAATTTGTTAATAATCTATTTATATTGTAACACGCACCGAACTTTTTATCTTATCCAGGAGTTTGCTGATGTTTTCAGTCCTCCTCTGCTTTAGGGCTCTTGATCAGAACTGATGAGATGGTCCCTGGAGTAAATTAGTCTATCGTGCTCCGCGTGGTCATACATACATTGTACTGCTTTTTTGACAATATTTTATTTATTTAATCATGCAATAATTAACAAATATACTTTGTGACCTTCACGACATTAACAAATTGTCATTTCTACAAAATTCTGAAGGTTGAATGAAAACACACCTGAAAAGAGGAGGGTAACATGTGATTTGAAATCTGATATCAGAATTTGTTAATTGCTTGTCCTACATATGATGTAAAATTAGCATCTGCAATACAACTAAGAATATTGTACCCATAATTAATAGACTCAGAGACTAACACTGAGAAAAACACAAGTCAGGGTCCATAACATTGAAAGTTGAAATAAATTACAGCAATTAAAGTGGGCAGAATTTTTTTATTTTTCATCATATAACAACATGAAAATTTACACAATGTCATTTATAACATTGATCAAAGTTTACAAAATACAAGAAATAATTTCAGGAATGTTACAAGTTCCTGTAATATGAATCAAAAACACACAAAATTCTCTATTGCATAGTTTTCACACTTTAATTCTACCTAGACTCTCATGATTCTAGATATGTTTTACAAAAGTTGAAGTTCATACGGTTAATCATTTCATTTATGGAAACACTCATTTCGTTTCACTGTGTCAGAATTTAAGAAACTTAACTAAACGACACTAGGAACTGCCTCCGAAGGTAGCTGTGCAGAAGGGCATCAGCTGTAGATGACATGAAATAGCTTATTCATCACTCCTTCCTTTTTCTAGAGTGGGACAAATGAATCAACAAGCGAAGATTACACAAGCGATGCAACAAATTTAAAAAAATTATTAATTCCTCTCTTTGTACCATTTATTACGTATCTCAATGATCACTGAACTCTCGTGGTCACCGCATGAGTCTTCACCAACATTAATGAAAAATTTCCTGTTAAAATCGCAAATCTCGATGTTTCATAGTGAGACAAACAAAAATAACAGGGTGCAAATCGATTCTTAATATTCACAAAAAGCTATCAAATTAAGCAAATGAAATGTATTAAATATGACAGTTAATTTTGCGTAGACTCACAGGTTGAACAATAATTATTCACAAAACACAATCATATTTATAGCTATGCATATCTCTTAATTAATCTCTTGACAATAATATGCTATTACTCCATATCCAAAACATATACCTATATCTGTAATAAGTGAATTCACGCCAATAATACAGTCGAACGAGTACAATGCGGAAATAGAGGGACGTGGGAAAAATTTGAATTATCAAAAAATTCGATTTACTCCTTTCCACTTAATTACAAATGAAAAACATTGTTGTAGTGTTAAGTATCTTCCGTTAAGAAAATACTGTTTAACAAACATTTCTAGCTTTAATTAATACAGAATCTAACGACATAAAAGACATAAAATTTAAAAATTACGCATTTCTGCAAAACCCATTTCAAAGATTTTTTCTCTATACACGATAAAACTAAACTTATGAGCATAAATGAGGCAGAGCAGAGTAAAATACTGTAGCCATTTTTCAAATGTGAAACAATTTTTTTATCATACCTTACTTTTGAACGATTTGCTTGATAATCTGAGGTTGACCTGCTCGGATAAATCGAGATTGATCTTAGGGCAAAGACTGTCGTAGAGCTAATCAATGGGGGCAGAAATTGAAATATCTCTCCCCAAAACATGAAGCAACTGTAAACTACGTTAATGTAACCGATATCAGGATATGCAGCTTAACATAAACCATTTTGTCTTCCCCAATACTCGTTAAAAGTTCAAATTATCGGAAATAATATTCGAATTATCCACGACTGGTTACATTTCCCTAGCGGAAGTTACTAGGGACCAAAAGAAATGTTCGAATTAACAAATATCAAATAAGACCATTTAGAGTGTGTTAATGCTTATCATGGAATGGTCTCTTTCAGTCACAATTAATCCTGAGCAAATTATCCGCAAGCCACGTGCTTATTTTATGCCATCGCTTCCAAGAACCCTTGTGAAATTTAATAAAATTGACACAAACATCTTTAATTCTATAGGTTCTTCAACCCAATTGGAGTTTTCATATCTAAACTCCACTAGCGGTTATCGGTCACAAATCTAAGTCTGAATCCTAATCAACTTGAGCCACCAATGAGGCCCTGCTGATCCTCGCCGACACTGCGTCCATTAAAACATCATTGTTCTTTTCCCATAGAAGCTCTTTTTGTTTCTTAGCCATCAAAGATCGCTCAGCCTCACACGAACCTTCTTCTTTAACTCATATCATCTGCGTCCTACCAACATAGGGAAGAGAAAACAATTACATGGGGTCGGACTGTCTAGATAACAGGAATATATTTAAATAGCCATATCGATTTTGAGTTTCGAAACCAAAAAATGATAAATATATGGTCTTCAAAATGTGAAATTGATCACGATGAATTGTGTATGAATACCTTCCTTATATTTATGGCACAGTCGAATTTCAGCAATATTACTTATTTGTAGAAACTTGGGATATATCTCGTAAAATGATAGTTTTCATCTTCACATTGCAATATTAGAAAGGATATTTACAGTTATTATAATAAGTTTCTTAAACTATTAAATCTTCTTATTTTGAAATGTAAAAAATGTTCCAAATGTTTCTACACTATAGAATATTTCTCGACCCGCATTCATATCCCTACACTACTCCCATCAATTTCAAATCTTATTGTTAATATAATTGAAGAAATTAATTATTACAGAAAAACTTGCACAGTAAGAAAGTTGCAAAGTATACAGTGTAACCAAATTATTTAACATACTAGAAGGGAACTTCAATGCTAATCTTGAACCTTCTAAGCTAATGCGTCTACATCTTTATAAATGTAGAAAGAAATATATTTCAAGTCTCTGCTCGAAGTAAGTCAGCAATATCTAAACGACCCTTGAGCAAAGCTATACCTAAAGCAATTTTTCCTTCGTTGTTTATTATGGTTCTATCTGCACCTTCCATTAATAATTTCTCAACAGATTTCTTTTGTCCATGAAAAACAGCATCATGAAGAGGTGTATCACCATCGTTGTCTTTGTGATCGATTTCTGCCCCATGATGTAAAAGAAGCGAAACTATTTTAACATGCCCCCCCACACACGAAAAAAACAGAGCAGTGTTTCCATTTGCGTTGGTAGAATTTACATCAGTTCCATGTTGGATAAGGAAATTCACACATAATAAAAACCTTCTTGTGAAGCAAAATGCAATGGAGTGAGTCCTTTGTTACTTTTAGCGTCGAAAGTGGCACCTCGAGTAACGAGCAGTTCGAGAATCGTCTCGTGGCCAATAATGGCTGCAAGATACAATGGAGTAATACCATCGATGTTGGTAGAATGTATATCAGCTCCATGTTGGATAAGGAATTTCACACATTCCAAATGACCTTCTTTTGATGCAATATGCAATGAAGTGAATCCTTTGTTAGTTTTAGCGTCGACAGTGGCACTTCGAGTAAGGAGCAGTTCAAGAATCGTCTCGCGACCATTGAGGGCTGCAAGATACAATGGAGTAATACCATCGATGTTGGTAGAATTTATATCAGCTCCATGTTGGATAAGGAATTTCACACATTCCAAATGACCTTGTTGTGAAGCAATATGCAATGGAGTAATTCCTTTTGTGTTCTTAGCATCCACAGTGACTCCTTTATCAAGAAGCATCTTTAGCACTTCCGTGTTTCCTCTCCGTGCAACAATATGCAACGCTGTGTTTTGGCCTTTATCTGCTACATTTAAATCTTGTGTTCTCTCGCAAAGCAATCTGTGGACAATAGAAAATGATATGAATAAAAAACTGGGAAAATTAGTTTTTTTATTGCGTGGAAAATCGTATTTATTTCTAATAAAATCAAAACATTCATAATAAAGAAACAGTATTAAACTTATTAGCTTGTGATATAAGATACAAAATTTATTTGATGACGCCAGAGGAGTTTGACCTCAGTGATTTAAATTGCAATATTTTAAATTTAAACTGTTTTTCACAATCACTTTATCATGAATGTTAATTGTATTTTGTTTTATTATTCGTAAGAATGATGATTCGTCGATGATGATGAGGGTTATAAAGTTTTAATGCTGGGTCGACAAGTAAAAATAAAAATTAAAAAGGATTAAAAATAAAAATTAAAAAGAATTAAAAATAAAAATTAAAAAGGATTAAAACGATAAATTCAAAGCGTAATTGAGGATTGCAGAAGAACCATAAACATGAAAATATTTCCTATCTTTCAATTTGATGGGAAAGGAAATTCTTCGATCAGAAAATTTATTTTTTAAACATTAAATACTTGTAAGTTTCTTATGTGTTATATCGTATTTTTTCTTTAAGTCAAGAAACACACAATTCATTTTGTTTTCTACGCTTTAATATGTAACTATATATTTTCAAATTTATATTGTAAAATAATATTTCATTATATTACTTAATAACTAACAATTTAAGGGTTTTTTATGATAATGAGTTTGTGTTTTTTTTTCAAATTCTATTTTTCTTTTGTTTTTTATTTATATAATATATTCGTGGTGAAAAAACTACAAGTATGAAGATATTTTGTGAAAATATAACTTTTGCAAACAAGTTATAATTTCCTGTTTTCTTATTAATTCTGTATTGTTTTTTAATTATTTGTAAAACACTAATAATGATAATTCGTTATGTGTATTTCTTTAAAAGTAATTATTAATCATCACCTTGTCTAGAATTCAAATCAGTTGTCTAATTTCAATGTTTAGCAAAAATTTATGAATGACCCTATTCTAAAATGTTTAATTTATTAATAATTTGAATCATGTGTCATTGCAATTTTTCAAATGAAAATGCGTTATTATGGATTCCAATTCATTTTCTGCAATACTCATATTTCTAGTTAAAATACACAAGTATTTACAAAGTGAAAATATCGTAATGTATTAATACCTGGGTAATTCAACTACTCTATCATAAATGGTCTTCCATTAGAAAAAAAACACTGAAATTTTCTCGTCTTTTGTTTCACTAGAGCTGCGGTGACGGATGCTTGAACCAATTTTCTTATTACGTAACGTATTATCGAAAAAGAAAAGAAAAGAAAACAATTAGATCGTCTTTCGGTTTTACTCCTCTGGAGTTGGACTGAGCAAGATGCCAGTCGTAGCTCGTACCCTTGATTGCAAACCAAGCGGTTAGTGCACAGAAAGTTTGCATTGAAGATATTCATGGTAAATCACGGAAATCACTCAATTGCCAGAATTCACTCAGGGTTCGAATGAGGTAAAGTGAGAATTAAAAGGGGGTGCAGGGTCCGTGGAAAATTACTTTAAAAAATCATGTAAAGGAAATCCATTCGTTAATCCTTAGGTCCGCTTGTGAGTCCGTATACCACGAAACTACCTTATAAGCTAGAATTTGGTATTGTAAATATTTTTACAATTGTATTTGCCTATTGTCGTGTTGCTCATTTAAGTGTATATAAGTATGCATGATAAAAACGATTAGTATGTAAGATTACTCGAGTTACGCTGTGGACTAGTGAACACTAGCTACTTTCGAAATGATGATAATATTCAGAGGAACATTGTTACATAAAGATTACACGTTATTACACATTTTATTATTGTTGTTGTTATTATTATTATTATTATTACATAAAACAAGGTTGCATTTAATAGTGTGATTTTCAAATTTACAGCGTTAGTCTAGTTTCTGAATTCGAGTGAATCGACCGACTCAGGACCTGATGAAGTGGTGCTTGTTAATATTCTTATCTATATTTTTTACTACATTGTGTTCTGGATAACTGGATATGTGCTACAGATTACCCTGTGATATGTGGAGTGATTTGCAGGGACATGCTTTTTTAGGTTCCTCTTGCTGTGTGTCACAATTTATTGACAACTTGATATTTAGTGAAGATTGTGGACTGTAGGTTTAGCTACAAAATAGTTAAAATATGTTCTTCGTTGTAGATTAATTTTGCTTCGGTGTTGCGTTCATTCTGTTTCTTTAGGTACCTGCGTGTGGGAAGTTTTTATTATTGTTCCTCTTTGTGTGTATTTGTCTTAACTTGTTGTCGACAAGTTAACTTCTGTGACTTTCTCTGGACAATACCTTTATTATTTTGACAAAAGAAAATATAGAGATACAGGTGATAAAACGTTCAAAAGATATATCATTTAGGTTTACATAATTCAATTGTTTTGTGTCTGAATTGAAGTAAGTCTATATGAATAACATGTATTGAAAACTGTTTGTAAAAATTGATCATCATACAGTTGAAACTTTAGGTGGTTACTTCTTTGTCTTGCGGTTTGAAGGTTTTCTTTGAATAGTGATAATGTATGAACGGAGGAATTAGTTATTACTAAAATTCATTTAGTCATACTACTCAGTGTTATATATTTCGGAGCAACATTTAATATCGTGTCTTCACTTTGGACAAAATCTGCCACCTAACGAGTGAATCACGTGTTAAAAAATGTGACTCAAGAACAATCCGACTAAGGCAGGTTATACAACTGCTTCGGATCTGGTTATACGCAGTAACATGATTATAAAAATTGACAGTTCTGAAAGGTGATACGTACGAAAAAATTCAACGATATTACTTTTATGGAATATTACAAAATTCTAAATGTTAATCTGGATATTGTTTCGTTTTGCGGTGTTTAATTATTGCTATATATATTGACCCAAAAAATCTGTTTCTGGACTAAATTCTGTGGTTAATTAATAACAGCTTGTGTCGGCTAAAATGAGAGCTGCCTCCCGAAATGTACTCAAGACGTAATTGTTTAATCATGTATGGAATAACAATTTGTGCATGTGAGCTCCATAAAGGGAAGAATATATTCAAAAATTTTCTGAAGAAAATTATTCGGAACTAGGTACATCATAAATGTTTCATATAATTAGTACAAAGGAAGCATAGAATATGCAATCTGATGATGATCATTTATTATCTATTTATAGTACTTTTATAAAACATGGATATGATACCTGTTTTTTGTTTCTTGGTTTATTGCTTTGTTTTTTGTCCATCCTGTGTAGCTATTAGTCATGTTTCTCGTTTATTAACACTTGAAGATGACTGGAGAAAATGATGGAATGTATTTGAAAAATAAAACATAATTTCTATATCAAAATCTTAAAGTTTAGATTTTAATTATCATGGAAGACGTTAATAATATAACGAAAACTCTCGCAAAAAGCTTTTGATCCATTATGTGGACTATATCCATTTTCAAGTAACGTTTATTGCTGCCCCAATAAGATTCCTTAATTTTATGTATTTTAGTACATTTCCTTTATTTCTAGTAAACTTCTATAGAAGCTTGTTTATAAGAACATTTTTTACTTCGTTTATTTTCACAGCAAGTGTGTGTGTGTTGATGACTACGTCACATTTTAAGATGATTATTCAACACAGATGTGTGTGCTGACATTTTAAAAGAGTGTAGGTAATCCATGATCACGTGATGTGGAAATGGGGACTGACATGGTTTTGGAATTCAATTCTCGGTAAAAATCTTTAAAGCACCTCAGGGACAATATCCTCTAAAATGTTGGAAATGTAATTGGTGTACAATAAGGTGTTGGACAAGGTGTACCTGGTAAACTCTTATTTCATTGTTATATCATTGGATTGAATACACGTATTTTATTACATAAGACTTTTCCTCCAAGAACTTCATTATCTTTAATTTCAGTAAGGTGTGGACACAATTCATAAAATGAGAACTACTGGATACTGTTAAATTCATCGTATACCACTTATTTAACTTGACTAGTGATCACTTGCCCGTCTGCAAATCAACAAAACTTCATGCATGTTTTACAATTTTATGTCGTTGCCAAATATGCTGGAGAGTTTTACCAATTTTCAAGATTTAGACGCACCAGGTTAGCTCAAAATTATAAACATGCATTAATATTAATTTTACGTGTAAACCTGAATTAATTTTCTAAAAATTAAAAATATTAGTGACTCTTGTATATTTGAATAAATACTAATCTATGATATTAATATTTGTTACTTGAGTATTTTACTTTGATTTGCATATTTGTTTTTGATAATATTATTCCAACATATTTCTGTCAGGATATTATTAGGTTGAACTTAGCAGGGTATTTTCATGTGAGTGGTAAAGAGTACCTTTTCTTTTGTAATTGCAGGAAGGATATTGCGATGAAATTTTATCTTACTTTAATTATTCAAAATATTGATAAAATTTTTATTCTTCATTATTTTTATATAATTTGGATTTTTATAGTGACGTTCTTATGGATTATTGTATGGAAAACAAATTTGTCATTAATGTTTTCATGGTTAACCAAATATCTGAATTTGCCAGTCTCAAAACTATTGTATTGTGCTATTTTCTTATAACTTGTGATACAATGAAAGAAGAAAAAGGTATGGGAATCTCAATTTTCATTATTGTTGTAATTAGAATAGCGTCGGCGTGTTTTATACATCCTGGTTTAGTATGTAATTGTGGTGAGAATGCATGTATTCACAGTTAAAATTAAAAATTTTTTTTATCATCAAGTTTTCTTTGTGTTTAGTCTCGCACACTATAGATTTATACATATCAGTTTAGAGTTCATAGAAAACAATAGATATTTTTCCTCTTTTCCAAGTGTTTAATGATTAACATTTGTCGTCCTATATTTGTATCTTTTCCCATTTCGATCTTTACTGATAATTGAGATAGATCTGGTATTAAACTCAATTATTTTTACTTTTTTAAAATGTAAACATGTTTCTTTATAGATAAGTAAATTTCTTGTCAATTTATAATAAAAGGTGTTCTAGTTCTATCATGACATTCAAAATGTTTTTAATTTGTACGTGTTATTTATAACAATCATATACATTGCAACTAACTGGACGGACAATTTTTTTAAAATTTACTACTCATTTGCTCATGGTATCATAAATAAAGAACTGGGCTTCTTAATGGTTCTTGCAAATGAAATTTGTTTTTCGTAAAATGCTTTAAATGTGAACTGGTCAGTGTCATTTATCTCTTAACATTCGTATTTTATTTTCTCATTTTATTAGTGGGACTAGTACCAAAATATTCATTATATTACAATAAGTATATTTGTTAATGTAACAGAATGCATGAGAGATGAATTTGTTTAGTGGATGTTTTCAAATGTAGTGGGTTATCAAAAAGGATTAAACAACCCAACCCGATCTTTATATTTGATTCATTTCACTTGATATAATACGTTGTATCCAATGAATTTTTTACTGTATGAGACATCGAAATAGCACATGTTTCGAATTATTGTTACAAATAGGAAATTTGTAGTGAGCTACATATGTATTATAAAAGATCACTGGTATTGAGCAGATTTTCGCGGTCTGTTCGGTTTTTTGTTGAAATTCGTGAGGCTAATAGTGGCAACACTGCGTTGCGCGGGAAGGTATTTGTATCCTTTGTCTGTGTCTTAAGAGTTCAACTAATAAGATGTACTTTTACTTAAGTGATAAATGGATAAAGAATAAACTGATTTCGTTAAAATGACTTAATGATTAACCGACATGACAGAACGTCGTCTATAATAATATATAATGGGTTGTGTGCTACTATTTCTCTAACATTGGCAGTTGTACACACTTGTTAGTTAGGTAAGTCTTTCCTATCGTTTATAATTTGTTCGATAAGTTATATATTCCAGAAAGTAATATATCAATAAATGAAGTGTGATGATGAATTACCATTTCCATGTTCACTGATCAAGCTGACATTTTTCCTTACTATTCAATGATACGTTCTCAGAATGATGATAAATTATGCAGATATTGAATGAATATAAAAGAACTAATTCAACAAAAACAGATTAGAACCCATGTTCCTACAGTTTCTACAAAATGTTCGTATGTTCATATGAAGTTTCTTTATAGTGAGATTTGCTGAAATTCTTATTTTCATGTTGTTGTTTTGTTACAAGCTAGTTGACATAATGATTTTGACAAATGATAACATGATTTTTTTAAATCGCTTTTTCATGATTAGATGCTAAGGAAACAATTGTACTGATGTAAGTAAATATGTAACAAGTTATTATGGGTTTACATAGTAATACATTTTTATATTTCCTAGTCTCCTGTACGGTTGAACAATGTTATGAATTGATTGTTTCCATGTGTTAATTAAATAATTATTTTTTACAATTATTTAACGATATTTTATTATAGGGGTCAATTTGCCAAAACTAATTTAGCTGCTTTTTAACTAAGCATAATTTGTTTCGAATTTATGACTTGTACATTTTGCTTTACTTCCAACGCAATAGAAAGTATTTTTCCTTTTAATTATATAAGAATTCCTCATTTTATCATCTAGAATTGTGGTCACTGTTTGATGTATCCATTTTTTCTAGATTTGATATCTTTCCATTTTATTTCTTTAGTTTTCTGATGTTAAATGATCCACTGTAATGTAAATATTATACAAGAAATTGCGGTATAAAACGTGATAAAGCAATATGGATTGTGACTGTAAGGTCTCATCACAACTATTTGCTCTGAACAAAATATTTTTCCGAAGTATGTACTTAATATATAAAAATGTATTTGTTTCAGATTCTTTCAAAGGTAACAGAAAATTTGTTCAACTGGTGAACCTCTTTTACAAAAAAATTAAAATTATTCTCGGACATGAGTTGATTTTTTATTTATTGCAATAAAACCA
Source organism: Laupala kohalensis (assembly GCA_002313205.1). Classification (NCBI taxonomy): domain Eukaryota; kingdom Metazoa; phylum Arthropoda; class Insecta; order Orthoptera; family Trigonidiidae; genus Laupala; species Laupala kohalensis. The sequence goes on along the minus strand of NNCF01127451.1, from coordinate 53,192 downwards.
ATATTTTTTATTGATAAATATGTGTCAGGTAAAGACAAAATTGTGAAGAAACTTTGGATTTATTTTTTTAAAGTTGGTTCAAAGAATCTGCTGTCATCATCTCATGTTGTTCAATATTACTGCGTTGATCTCTATGTGGTTGTTACTTAAAATGTGGGTTATTCCTTCATGACAATTTTGAGTGAAGCATTACTATGGCCTATGGATTGTGTGGAGGTGTTTTGTGTTTCTTCGGATTTAACTAATTCACTGCAACGAGTCATCTGATTGTTTCACGGTGACAGAGTATTTCGTGATTTCAGTATTTCTTTACGTTGGAAGCGTCGAGTAAGTGGTTTTTCAACGTTTCTCAGAAAATGAAAATGTCTAGTACAAAGTTAAAAAGTGTATCAGAAGCAAAAGCTAATATAATTGGGTTGTAAACTCCAGCTTTACGTTTTGTTTTCACATAATGCAATAAATCCCTTATCATCATTAATCATATGCTGCAAGTTAGATATAGTAGTAATAAGAAAATGAATGATGCGAGTCTAAACCTTTCAAACATAAGATTCTGTTTATTTCTCTGACAAGGATAATTGTACGAGGTTGTTAACTGGAGAAAACCCCAATGTCAAATTTGACATCAAAACCTTTGACCGCCAATTACCACCGTCGATACATTTTGGATTGACCCTATGCTGTATCAGTATATCTTTTAGACAGTACCTCAAAACAACCACTACTGATATATACGACTGTAAGGGAAAATAAAGGAGTGTTGACCAAGAAAAATATTATGGAAAAAGGTTTGATTCACTGCAGAGCGACTTTTTATCACAGCGAGAAAAATTAGTAAATTTACTGACATTACAAAATCAGAAATTTACGCATCATCGCAAAGCTGTGTGTGTACTCAACAAAAGTGTGGTCGTATGATAATTCTTATAAAGAAGAGAAAAGGCAGACACACTTCTAAAGTGTATTAGTAATGACGTTGAAGCAGAAGAAAAAAATATTATATCGTACTTTCTGTTTAACATGTGAATAGTGAAGTGAATTAACCATAGAGGTACATAAGAATGGGTAATAAAATCACTACAAAAAAACAAGGTTAATGCGTATAAATACTTCAAGTGGATTATTCTACCTTTACCCCCATGGTCCCGTACTAAAGCACGATAATTGAGACATGTCTGACTCTCAAATTCTACATATCTGATGTAAAATATCCGAAGTAATAATTCACCTACATCGGAAAGAAAGGAAACCAAATTAAGGAACACTCCAGTATTACCTTGACATGTCCGTGAAGTCTCTTCCACACGCATCAATCAAAGGAGATCTAGATCCACCATCGACCTTCGCTCCTCGGTTGAGAATCAATTCTGCGCAGGAAACACAACCGACACGAGACGCATAATACAGCGGCGTCAGTCCATCTTCGTCTTCTGCTTCGACATCTATAGACTACGAGAAGATAGATTATATGACATTGAATAGTAATGGCTTAAATTCATATGATAAAATACAATATAATTAATTCAAGAATTAAGATACGGAAGATAAACTTCATAAATTATTGGTTAATGAATATTTTTCTTATAATATTCTTTCAATCTTGGAAAATTTACATTGAAATTACTTAAATTATGGTATTTATAAGGGATATTTTTTCTAACTTTAAAATGATCATAAATTAATACAATCCGTTTTTTAAACCGTCGACAGTATTCGCTTAAATAATTTTTTAAATAAGTAATACAAATAAAATATTTTTAGGTGTTAAAACATGTTTCGGCTTCATTTCAAGATGTTCTCTTTTCATAAAGAAGGTAATAGATTAGTTTTTGTACTGATTCTACATCTTTAATTTAAATTAGCATAAATTATAAAAATTCCATTAATGCATTAGACACAGAAGTGTTACACCTTGGAAGGGAAATGTAAAAAATATATACTATCATTATGTGCTCGATTGTTATTCAATTTCAGTAATGTACAGAGCCCGAATAGTCCCAGTTATTTATAAGAAATATGATAAATAAGAATATTCTGGTAATGCTTACTTGTTCTTGGAGAAGCATTTGAGAGATTTCATGATTATGTTTGTCTTCATTAAGACCTAAAGCGAAATGCAAAGCAGTGCGTCCTGTGAAACCTTTCGTGTTGAGGTCACTTGCAGATTCCTTCAGAAGCAACACAGTCATTGCTGTGTCACGTCTGATGACTGCACAGTGTAAAGCATTTGCTCCCTGCACAGAAAGGCATTCATCGATTACACAGTTTACCACTGAAGCAACATATATTGTAACTTATTTAAATATAGTTGAGAATTATTCATTTTTTCCTGAAAATATTGTATCTTAAAGAAATCTTTTTTAGCCTAGTTTATACACATATTGACTAAACGAAAGAATTTTTTTTTGCATTTAAATTTCATATCAAAGAATTTCTTTTCAAAACATAGTGTCATAAAAATGTTAGGTCTAAATATTTCCAAAAGAATCATTTCTCATATTAAATACATTTAAATTTCTCCCTCTCCGTCTATTATCATTATTTTACAAAACAGTTTATTTGCGAATTATTATGTGTGTTCCATTCCAAACTGATGCAAGAAAATAGAATTTTCTATGTGAAACTTTTTAATTTTATCTCTATTTTATGTCAAATATATCGTTTAAAAATAAAAATGATATTTTCAGGGGCTCTTACAAATATATTTACATAAAGAAGAAGAAATGGCCAGTTTTATCCGGAAGGAAGTTGAATTCTTTGAAGTATTCGAGTGTAGAACCTGTGATGATACCCACAACGCAATTTTTTTAGGCACAATTTTTTAAAAATTGACATTGTAAGTCGGGAGGCTAATGCAGCAGAGATGAACATAATATTCATAAAAATATGCATTAAAACACTGTAATATACGTGGGTCGTTTATAAAATATGACATATGAAAATACAATGTTTATTAGAGTTAACTTCTACCTCTTATATTAATGTATTATCCCATTCGATGATATGTTCGAAATGAATTCAATCTAAGTTAACTATACCTTGTTCTGCAGATTTTGAATGTTTGTGCTCGTGAATTCAAATTTTTACCCCTCTTTTTGTCCTACAATATTTCCATACTTTTTTTTTATTATATAATTATTCATATTACTTTTCTGATGTGATACAATATTATGTTGTTTCTTATTTTCATTGCGAATAAATTTTTTCCTTGTTATGTATTCCTATTACTCCTTCTTGAATGTATAGATTCATGTGCCATCTGCTTATGTTGATGCTTTTTACACCGCTCACTAGCAACTTTCTGAAAACTGAGGATTGATACTTTAATAATTCTTTTCTCAACGACATAAAGAGCGCAATCAACAAATGAATCCCTCAACTGACGAGGTGTTTAGCCGACAATCAGGAAATAATATACCTTGAACACCCAGTGGAATTGTGTAGAATTATGTTTTGTAATGTAGAGTAACATTCATCATCAAATTAAAACAAAACTATTTACATTATTACATAGTCTTGTATTTCGTTAGAAAAGAACGGCCTGCTTCTCTTATATACCGAAGGAATCACTGTCAAAACAATGTTACTTTTTTTTCGTAATAAGTGAATCGTTGGCATTACTCACAGACAACTTTCTATAACAAAATTCTTATAAATTCTTACCAAAAGAATATATACACATACATTAAAATACGATTTAATCAAAAAAGTTAAAATTTTCCGAAATATCAAATCCAGATGTTTAACAAACCTTTGTGAATAACAAGTGTGGTAAAAAAAGCTACCTAAAAAAGATAAAACTATTTTTTTTGTAAATCGTATACTGTTAAAGCTCGCAGAGTAGAAGTTTCTATATTTTCATCTGTGTCACTTACCATATGTTGTAGTAACATTTCCACTATTTTTTCAGATTTTGTTCTAAGGGCGATGTCAAGTGCATTTTCTCTATAATGGTTTTTCAGTGCAGTATCTGCTCCTCTGTCAATTAGCAACTGAACGACTTCCTCATTCTGTTTGGTTACGGCATGGTGTAGAGCAGTGGAGTCATATTCATCTCTTTTATTTACGGAAGCCCCATTGTGGAGAAGGAATCTGCAAAAAAAAAATACTTAAAGAGACATTCAAATACCCCCTTCGTGGCTACGGTGACAGCGTGTTCGTTCGTTACATACTCATCCCGGGTTCAATTTCCAGGTGAAGCAAGAACAAATTTGTAACTTATCATTTCTATGTTCCAGTTTAAAGAGTTGTGATGTTTAAAATGTTCTCCTTCTGCGGTCAACAATCGCCCTCTGCGACTAGCAAAAGCAATTGTAATACTCGGATATAAATATCTAGATAATATCTACACACTATTCAATTTCTTCAATATTTACATTTCTAATTAAATTACACTAGTATATACGAAATTAATGAATCCTAGTATTGTAATACCCGGGTAATTTAACTGTACTATCATAAATAATCTTCCATTAGAGAAAATATTACTGAAATTCCAAAGTCTTTTGCTTTAGTAGCGCTTCGGGTAGCGTGCACCATTTTCTTATGACCATTTCCCTATGACGTCACACATTACAAAAAGAAACGCCAATGAGACATTTATTTGTTTCTACTAGTCGTGCGTGTCACTGAGCAACATGCCAGTAGTGACTCGAAACATTGATTACATACCACACGGTTAGAACGAATAAAATTGTATGTTGGAGGTATTCAAGGTAAATTACGGAAATCACTCAATCGCCAGAATTCACATAGGATTCGAATAGGGTAAAGTGAGAATTCAAAGGCTGTGGAGGATCCCTGGAAAATTCTTCGAAAGACAGTCGCTAGATGAAAATTCTGAACTGAAATTGCCCTCCTTAATGGGGAAGATGGAATTCTCTCGCAAATTTCATAATTATTGCCACAAATCTAATAGTATATACTAGATATAAGGTATCGTATAGTTTGACACTGGAGCTTAATGCATTCATAATACAAATAATGTGTGATATTTTAAAAGAATTCTATATGATCATATCCACGTACAAGATAGGATTATACCTATTTTTCCGAATTATATAAACTCTCAAAATTTCATTGTGGTTGTTGGAGTTCGAATTGAAGAAAAAACCGGGTACCAACACAAGTATGTAAAATTATTGATCGCTTCATAGTATACGATAAAAACTATAAAAAGCATACATTATAATAAATTTATTTAGTTATTGGATATATAAAGTAAATTTACCAGTCAAAAAGTGTACACGAAATTAACTTTCTTAAATATTTAATAGAATTTCAGAATGGAGAAGAAGAATTTAATCGCATAATTCGATTTAATAAAAGCAAAAATTCTCTTGTACACTACTATTAACATAAATAGGCACATTTATTTTTCCAAGTCTTTCGCTCTGACCAGTTTTGGACCTGTTAAATTTGCAACGCCTCTCTCTTCACGCTTCCCCTTCGACAGGGAAAATTTCGTTCGAGCAATCGTAGGTCTATTTGAAACGGCGCCCATATTTGGAAGACTAATAGTACCGCTGGTAAATCGTAACGAGATAAAATGTCTCATTACACCTCTATTAAAGAAATATTTTGTATTTTTTTTTATTATACACATTTTGGACTTCTATAACAAGTATATTCTTGACTTCAATAAACTTTACCATTCTCTATATTTAAACGACATCTCGAGATTCGTTGTCTCGCAAGGTCGTCATAGGCAATGTAAAAGATATTAGACTTTCTGTAAAAAGCGTTTGCGTAATACTGTGATAAAATATAGTTTTTAACAGAATTTGAATATAAGTGCATGATATCATATGAAATTGGTATAATTCGAATCACAAATTACTTATAAATATTCCTATAATTTCTTATATTTATACAGTGAAGTAAAGAAATCAAATCTCATTGCCTACAAGTGATGTGTATTGTCGAAAGTAATTTCACATAATTTGAAATTCTCTTTAAGTTTGTCGAATATGTGAAAATGAATTAAATAAATATAGAAAAAGTTTGTCTCAAATATGAACTAATAACACAAAAGTTTAATTCTCGAGTTATAAATAATATAAAACTACTTAAGGAACAAATAAATTACATTTAAGTGACATATTTATCCACGATATAACAATTTGGTTGTAATCGTGCAACCTAAAAAAATAATCAGAGATCAATAAAATGAAAACCTTGTTTCAGATATGAATAAATAAAAAAGGCAAATCCCTTTTATTTATTCCAATCAAATTGAAATGTTTTAACTCATATTAATACCGTAGGTTTTTTTCTTTATCTTTCTTCCTATTTCTTTCTTTCTTTCTCTCACTTTTCTCTATCGTTTTTTACTTTTTCTCTCACTCTCTCATTCTTTCCCTCTCTCTTCACGTGTATTGTCTAACGTAATTTCACATAATTTGTTATTCTTTTATTTTTTCATATATGTCAAAACAAATTAAATAAATATAGAAAACTTTTGTATAAAATATGAATAGGATAGACGCGTTGGATAGACGCGTTGCAAACCTAACAGATCCGAGACTGGTCAGAGCGTGGGACATAGAAAAATTAGTGGACGATTTTCTGTTATTAGTAGTATATGTGTAGTAATAATGGTAAAATATGTAAATATTTTTAATATATGTACCGCCGAAGCGGTACAGTTTAAAAAAATATATTTTTAGTATTGTAATTAATTGAATTTTATTTTAACCTTTATTCCTATGGCAAAACTGGTATATTTTACATTATAATTTATTTCTCTTATTTAACTATCTTTTGTAAATTTATTTATATTATTTGTATATTTTTGTGTCCTGACCGTTGGTTTCCCATGGTTCCCAACGGTGCTCATTTAATCGGTAGTTGCGGCATACTTAAAATATATTTTACTACTAAATAAAACAATATTAAAGATGCACTAAAGGATGATAAATAATAATAATAATACGATACAAATCACAAGAAAATAAAATTACAATCATTTTAAGTTTAAAACAAAGATTTCCAAAAATTAAAACTGCAACTATCCGTTCAATGAGAGTGAATACCAGGGCATTGTATGCACAGTCCACGGCCCTACTTAAGGGGAATTTTACAGGCGTACAGGCAACAAAAAGCCTCGCACCACATTTGTACATAAATAATATTTGTAAATAAATCGCCCTATTGAAAAAAATGTAAATATGAACCCCCCATTTAATAAAAATAAATTTTGTTATTTCAGTACCTCTTATTCCAATTCCTTTCTTTAGTATTTTGATAGTTTGGTATTTCTGTTAAAACGTAAAGAAATATCCCGGAAATAGGAAAAAGTATTAGCAAAACATATGTAGCAGGAATTGCAGAAATAACAACATTGGCAAGAAACAGAAACGCACAGTCCACTTGGAATTTTTATTATTAATGTGACAACTTCATTTGGGGTTATCGTGAATAAGGATTTAGTTTTCCCATGTCAAGAGATGTCAAGAGATGTCATTTTACAAATGGGTAGTGACATAGTTACTTATTTATTTGTGCTTACAATGAGTCACTTGGCATGAAATCTGCATGAAATTTTTAATGGGTGAAGGAGTTAAAAAAGAGATTATACAGAGATTGAAATTGAATCTAGTGGAACTCTATGTAAGGAAGTAGGGAGTTTCCAATCCACAAATGCCGTAAAAATTCTATATCAAAAATTAATTTGTGTTTTGACGTGAATTGTTTTGGGTTATGTCTTTTATGACAACTTTCTATAGTATTGTAAGTATTTTTGATAAATATACTTACACAATTTAATTAAAATGTTGAAACAAACATGTAGTCACATTATTTGCAATAGTTAAAATTGTAATTTTTTTAGAATAAATCATGTAAAATTTGTAAATATTTCAAATGTACCAAAAATATCTCACCCTTTTCTCGATATCTTTCATAACAAGATATTTCGGATTAATGCAGTTTGCACAAATGACAGAAAGAAAAACTAATGGTCAGAAATTATTGGAAACACTCAGATCAAATGAACATTCTACAGCGCGATGAATGGAACAAATATGAATGTGCGAAAAGCAGCGGAGTGTTCAATCTCAGCTGAAAGTGATAGATAAATACAATAGTTATCGATTACTATAAAATCTTTACTCTACGATAGTATCCTATTTTCATTCCACACTCAAACATCCACATGAGTACACCCTGTATGTAATATTTCCAAATTCCAAATGCTGCTGCTTAAGTCACTCTTATGAACGACACAAGACGGCTGATTGGTTGTGTGTTAAAGAGAGAGACTGTGGCATATCGACTGAAAGAAAAATTCGCAATAAAGAGGCACTGAATGAGTAAAATGGGAATATAACTTAACAAAGCATCCTATTAATATATAAAAATGAATTAAAAGGTTATTCTTTAACTTAAACGATAAAAAAATTAATATAAGTAGCTCTACCATTTCCACAGTGCTAAATTACATGGAAAGTAGTTTCCTTGATAACATGAAGAGACAGTTTGTTATATATATTTTCTAACGTTATGTTAGAAACATGAGTATTGGATACTGCACTTTTTATGTAATCACATAACGAAAATCAAAAACCTGTGTTTAACACAAAACACAATCTTTGCTAGAAGACATTTACCCAGAAGACATCAACTGGAAGCCGGCTCCTAGGAACAGTGTTTTCACAAGAGTGAATGCAAAGAAGATCACTTCAATAAAAAATATACACCTATTGTTGAAGAAGAATTAATCTCATTGGATCTAAAAAAAACAAGATTTCATTGTCGTGAAGAAATTCAATTGCCTCGCCAATAATATGTTCAGTCAAGAAATAATTCACACTATTTATAATGTGAATGTTAAATAAATGTTTCAATATAAAAAAAATGAGCATAAAACAAATTATATACGATACAATACGTATTTTTTATTCTTCGTCTCGTGCTCATACAAAGGCAGCCCTAAAAATATACAATAAAAAAGGGAACAAATGAATATCATATTATTCGACGGTCAAAGCCGAGCTATCGCCGCGCTCTCTGACGCAGGAATTCAGAAATATTTGCTTCGAGAACTAATAATTTTCGGTCGGTCATTGGCGCGCCCTGGTGGCGTAAGTTTAAACTACCCTTTTGCGAGGGAGAAACACCTAGTATAATTTTCCTATTACCACCACGGCTATCAGCCGGCTACTGAAGAATATTTTACTATATCTTCAAGGCGGGAACGTCAATTCTGCCGAACTGCGCAAGCGCGTGTCGTACCTGCACGCAAAAGGTGTTTGTTCATTCCAGGTGTAACTGTTACGTTACCTGCAGGATCATTTCGAAATATATGGGTCGTTGGCCGGGGTTCGAAGTCCTGACCGAGAACCGACGAGAAGATAGGTGGTTAGAATAGTGAGTCAAGTAATTTTCGGGATGAAGAGAGGACGTTGAGATTTTCAGAATATAATTAAGAATTTACGCACTGATAATGCGTTGACCACGACCGCAAGGTCTTGACGTTTTCGCATCGGCAAAATGTGCATTTACGGGAGCAGGAAGGAAGGTAAAGAATTCTTTCTTTCTGGTATAAACTAACCTACATAAACCATTGGCTAGAAGTTAAAGGATTTTGAGATTGTTTTAATTGCCCTATATTAAGGGAATTTTTATTACACAGAATTACTAAATGGCAATTACTTAGAGTGATTTTATTGTACTCAGAAGACCTCCTGCCTCCTGAGATTTTTCAACTATTTCATAAATGTCAATTTGTTTAGTTAAATGATTTTAATGACAAAATTTAAATGATTTTACAGTAGTTTTTTACTCTTTTGGTAGCAAACAAACCTTTTGAACGGCACGCGTATATATTCCTTTTGCGGTTTTAACCTGTATCGTGCGGATTAACCTGTTTTGATCTGGAAAAGTCTTAACAACCCTAGCTATTTTCCAATCAAAGGGCACGGGAGAGTCTTTCAAAATAACTATGTCACTTTCTGATAGTGACTTGGATACTGTTTGCCATTTTGATCTATTTTGGAGTATTGACAAATAGTCAGCAGACCAACGCTTCCACAAATAATTTAAATGGTTTTTTCAAGCCATGTATCGTTGCTTTGGATTTTGACATGTTTTGTCGTCTTGGGTGAAAGGTAAATTTTTTAAAGGATGGCCTGTTATCAGGTGTTGTGGAGTTATAATTTCCACGTGATCATCATTTGTAGGCCGGGTAAACCACGGACGAGAATTTACGCAGGTTTCGATTGTGGATAGCCAGGTACGTAGTACTAGGAAGGATATCACATTTTGCCCCAAGGTTCGTCTCAAATGATATTTCATAGATTTTATAGCTGCCTCGACAAGACTGTTTCTATGCGGGCTGTATGGAGGGCAGAAAATCCACTGAGTATTTTTGTTACTCAACATTGATTCGATTTATTCTCTATTTTCTTTCCTTGAGATGAAGCTTAAAAATTCTGAGAAATTCCTACTAGTTTTGTCAAAGGTTTTAGCATTGTCAGACATAATCGTTTTAGGAAAACCGAACCGGGATGAGAACCTGGTGAGACAGGCTATGAAGTGCTTGGTATTAAGGGATTCAACTAAGTCCAAACGCACTGCCTTTGAAGAATGATAGACAAAAACAGATATATAGGCCTTTACAATAGCTTTTGAGCGGGGTAAACCCATACGAACGTTTAGTGGTCCCGTGAAATCCACTGAAACATGAGAAAAAGGTGACGACGGTGTGACCCAAGTTGTTGGTAATGCACCCATTAATTGTTGGGCTGTTTGCCTTTTTAATTTAACGCTGGTTAAACAACGATTTGTTATTCTTTTCACTAATTTGTTCAACGATATTATCCAATACTTGGATTTTATCGCAGAACTCAGCAGCTGTGGGCCTGCATGTAGATATCTCAAGTGATAAGCTTCTGCTATTAATTCAGACAAATGGTTATTACATGTTAATACAATAGGATGTTTTTCCTCAAATGTCAGATGAGAATTTTGGAACTTTCCCCTGACTCTTATCACACCTTGACTATCAATAAAAGGAAATAACCCTATCTATTTACTTCCCTTTGGCAGTTCCTTATCAGAATTCAACGCTTTATTTTCACTATGAAAGATAAGGAGTTGAACCTCCTTAATTATTAGTTTCAGCGATTGATCCAACAGTGTGACTGATAAGGGATCTGCGTTTTTGGCCTTTTTTTATTGCAGCTCTGCAGTTCTGAATGAATCGCAGACAGTACGCGATAGTTCTAATGAGAAAATTAAACTTTGAGAATTTAGCTATCACTTTAATGAAGCAAGATTCATTTTCCCTTTTCTCTACGACTTCATTCACAATAGTATGAGAGGGCAGAATACATTCTGACAAGGTTTTTGAATTTATTTCATTTGGCATAAATTGAACATGGCTGGTTTCCTTTCTAAGATTATCAGGACAATGTCGCCATAATCCTGAGTCGTTCAGGGTAGATACAGACATTCCACGGGTTAAAAGATCCGCTGGATTTTCACAACCTTTTACATGCGACCAAATCACATCTCTAGACAAGTTTCTAATGATTTGAATTCGATGAGACACAAAGGGCGTAGTTTTAGAATTATTATTTTTTATCCAGGACAATACAATGGTACTGTCTGTGTAAAGATGAATATTTTTAAACAGAATAGGCAGATTGGTTATTACTCTGTCGGCGAGTTTGACAAGTAACACTGCTCCACACAACTCCAACTTCGGGATTGTCAAATTTTGAGCGCAAGGGGCTACTCCAGTTTTAGAACACAATAAATTGCTTGTTTTAATGCTTCCAGTTTTAGAAACGACACAAATGACACAACCATACGCCCTAGAACCTGCATCAGTATAACAATGCAAGGAGAAGTTGTTTGAACAACCAAATGGAATATCACAACGAGGAAATTTCACATCGGGAATGAACTTCAACTCTTCCGACAATTCTTCCCATTCTTTCTGAAGCCCTTCTTCGATAGGAACATCCCACGGTAACTTTGCCTTCCACAGCTTTTGAATGAACAATTTAAACCTTATCGTTACTGGGCTTAAAAGACCATTTAATTCGAAAATCATGCTGATAATACTCAAAATTTTTCTTTTGGTACCCACAGAAGGGACTTGTAAAGGTTCGAGTTTGCCACACACGCTCAATGTGTCATCTGTAGGATTCCACTTTAAACCAAGAGTTTTTAAGTGGCCTTCGGTTTTTAAAATCAACGGTGATTGCGCTAAAGTTTCTTTTGAAAAATATGACAGAAATTCTGAGCTGTTACTGGCCCATTTAGTTAGAGGAAATTTACCTTGTGCTAATATGTCTTTTATTTGTTGGGCTATCCCTACCGCTGATTTAACATCATGACTTCCGTTTCGTAAATCATCTACGTAGAAATTCCTTTTTACACTATCGCTAGCTCTCGGATATTCCGCCTTGCTTTCCTCTGCTAATTCCCATAAGCATCTTACCGCACCAAAGGAACTGTTTTTAAAGCCATACGACAAGGTATTGAGAGATAGAATTTGGATTCTTCTTCTTGGGTCGTCACGCCATAGAATCAATTGAAACATTTTGTCAGATGGTTTTATTTTAACATGTCTGTACATTTTTGAACGTCAGCACTGAAGGCTACTATATGTACGTTAAATTCAAATAATATCCGAAACTAATAAATGGTGCTAAAGGTAGAAATTTTGATGGACGCAAGGTTCGTGTTTTCAAAGAAATTTGCGGATGTTAAGTAGAATTAGTCAATGCATTAAATAATGTCCGTGTGGTGATAAATTTTTTTTGCGTCATGTGTATGTTTTGAATCCCTTTCCCATTGCCAGCTGCAGTAATTACTAATCTCGCTGGTTTTATATCGGGAATTATATTTTAATGAAGGCATAGTATTACGCACACTTCGGCACTTGCTAACCTAATTCTTAGAAACGAGCACATACACAACACAAGAATTTGTTAAATGATATCAATATAAGTTTTCAAAAAAATCAATGCAAGGCACTATGTACAAATGTAAATTTCATACGAAGAATATTTTACTTTTCGATCATTCAATATTTTTACAATAAAAACTAATACAAGTAACAATACTGAAAATAAATTTCTCTATTAATTTTTTCATGACCTAATGAGCGAAGTGAACCACTGATTGCCGTATAAGTACACGATCACCCATGTAAGAAATAAATACTTTTTGTGTTGGGGTAACAAGGTGTGGAATGTAACGATAATCGTAAGTGACCGATGTTAGTTTTGAAATCGTAGTATCGTTGCAATTTATAGTGACATTCTCAAAGACGTCAAAGTTTACAATCACCCCACATAAAATGCAGCAACCTTAGGAAAGAGGATGCCATCAAGAAAATATCGTACATGATAGATACCAGATACGATTCCATCCGTTTCGGCGTTGCTGAGCAGAAAGGAAATCCCGATAACATGTAAGCCTACATTAAATTTTCATGGAACACCAATTGCACCCCTCCCCCCAGGGTGATGCGTGGAAAAAAAAAGGATTTCTGGAACATTGTGTAAAATCTACCCGAAGAGTTTGGAAAATATAACAGGACGAGTAAGAAATACGAGTAAAATAGCATAATTTAAATTTCTGGCTTTTAAGGTAAAATGTAGACAAAGCGCCTCAAATTTGTATTTGCTAATAGACGCTTATTTGAGAAAGCATATTTGCTATCAAACTGATTAAAAAAGTAACAGTAGCCTTAAAGTAGTTTTAAAAATTTTTTCTATATAAATGAGGAAACGGCGATATATACTGATTAGTGCCCCTTATGTGACATCTCAACTTTTGTTGTGACACATACTATATGTGCGAGGTGAAACAGAACATATTGTGATAAGTTTAATTTTCTTAATTTATTTAAATAATTACCTTTATAATACTTTCGTTCATTTCCTAAATTTAAAGAGCGCGCGAAAATAAGAAATTTACTTTCCGATGACGTAAGCGGGGGTTTCGAGACAAGACAGATAGCATTAGAAAGAGACAGGAAATCCTTAAGCTCCGATTCTACAACTTTCTAATTTTGATTTCCCTAGTCCTATAGGTCGGAAGTGGATGATTTTTCTGATTGGCTGGCGTCTTCGTGAGGTAGGGGTGTGACCGGTAAAAGAGTCAAAGAACATTGGAGAATTTACTCTTGTCACGGGCAGATGTGTCTTTTTGAGAAAGAAGCCGTTCAAATGCACAACGAAAGTTCGAGCAGGTGCCATCTTAATTCTTGAAATGAACAGAATCATCCGTTTGAAAGGTCCAAACTCGCATCATTCATTTTATTTTTAGTGCCATCACTAACTTGCTGAATATTATAATTGATGGTTACAATGACTGTGCAAATAATTGTTTTTCGTTATAACTTCGTGTTGTGGTTTTAAATATGAGGTTTAAAAATCCCTTTTTGTTTGGTAGTTTAGAAAAAATTCCGATTGCAGATCTTTGCCAAATCGAATGGCAAGAATCAGGAAACTCACTCTCGTAAAAAATTTAATTGAAACGGATTGGTATTGTAAGAAATGATTACTTCTTTACAATTAATTAAAATTATTGTGTTAATTGACGGATAAAAAGATCAATAAGCAACGGAATTTATATTTTCGAAAAGAGAAATCGTGAGTTGTTGCTGTGAAGGCGGTTGAACTTCAAAAAAGAACATATATCTGCCGAAATTAAAGGAAGAAGGCTTACTACGGACTTACGTCTGCGAGAACCAGAGGAGAAAGCGGCAAAATGTTAGTAAAGTGACGAGTGGCATAGAAGCGTTATACAGCAACGAGACAAAAGGGATCAGCATTTCTAGAACAAGTGAGGTCAGATATTAATGACAGGGAAAAAGCTGGAGGCGCACGTTTTTTAAAATGGGACATTGGACAAGTACTAGGAAAATGGAAGGAGTCGTTTTCGAGCGAACAAACAATGACGAACGTATTTGCAAACGAAAACAATAAAACTGAGACGCGCGTGGGTGCAAGCGTCAATAGGGGTTAATAATCTAGGAAGATGAGAAACATTCGAGAAACGTTCGGCGCAAAAACATTTCAAAAGCTGTCGAAATTCGATAGCACATGGTTATTAAAGGGTAAGTGTGTCAGTTTAAACTCACTGAGGGGACGACTCCACGCGGACTGCAAGTCAAGTTTAATTTGATGTCAGATGTTATGTGACTTTTGAAAACATAAGCACTTGAGGAAGTGTCAGGGTGACGGACAAGGGAGAAAGTTACAAAAAATACAAACAGAGACGTTCTAAAGACACATAGACTTCGATCACAACCTGCTCATCACTTATAGCAATTAAAGAGGACTTCGCGTTTTGTGTTGAAACTAGCACTTAGAGCATTTAGTCGATTTTTCATTAAAGGTTTTCGTATTTGAACGTTTGTCAGTAGTGTGGCAACCACTTAGAGATATTTTATGAACAATTTTAAATGTTTAAGTTTAATCACTTGGCCGACTAATGATTTAAACTATTAGAATTCGAGAGTGATAGTAATTATCAACACAGTAGAAGTAATTACGTCACAATTTGATTCGAAACCAGACTCGACCTTTCGTAAATTCAATGCGAAAAAAATGAACACTTTGTACGAGACATCGCAATGGCGTCGTCTGCCTGCTGAGATCGAGGGGATGGTACGAGGGTCGTTAGCTCCTTCGATGGCACGCGCTACGACAGCTGGACAAAGGCTGTGTTTAAGAACAGGATGTGGTGAGGAGAAGGGCGCTGACCTTGTTCTACAAGTGTTTGACGATCGGCTCTTCTTGAGTGAGGTAGTATGTGTTGGTTGCGACCGTCCAAATTCTTGTGTACAAAACGCTGCGAAGAAGAAAGAGTGCTCAGTTTTTGCGAACTTTGACAACATGTCAGCAATGTGTCAGGGATAGGCGGGGGTTTGTGGTAGTTGCGAACAGGAGGGACATTCTTACGAGAATGTACAAGTAAGTAAAGAGAGCAGATATGTGCAAATTGAAAACGAAAGGGGGTAGATCTTAAGCACAGGGCGACAAATTAGACGTCTCCAGCGAACAAACTGGCATAAGGTGAACAGAAGGATCAAGATATTATAAAAATGTATATTCTTACGTTGATTAATAGAATAGTACTATATATAATAAACATATTGAATTTAAAAAACTCAAATACCATTTAAGCATTTTTTTCAGCAGAAAAAGCGTTTCTAGGTTATATATGAAAAATGTTTCCCAAATGTATTTTCTCGTTTAATAAGTTATTTTTAGAACGTAGAACTTTTTGATGTTTGTTTTATTTTTATTTGCTTCAAATAACAAAATATTTTCGTTATAATGCATTTTGTACCAAATTGAAAATTCATTTTGTACCAAATTGAAAATTCATTTTGTACAGATTTCGTACTGTCCACGACTTCAGGAGTAGGACTAACCAGCAGGAAATGAGATATTCCGGTAGAAGTACAGGAACAGCCTTGTTGAATGTTATAGAAGATTCTCGAAATTCAATTGACGCGGGAAACGTAACTATACTTGTCCTTCTCGAATTTAGCAAGGCATTTGATTTAGTAGATTACGATATTTTGCTTGCAAAAATGAAGACTTTAGGTTTCGGATGGCCTTCAATAAAATGGTTTTCAGAATATTTAACAGGACGAAAACAAACTGTAGTATCTGGAAATAACACCTCATCTTCTCTTTGAACTGTGCGTGGTGTTGCGCAAGGAAGTGTCCCCGGTCCCCTTACTTTTTTAATTTACGTTAATGACGTCAACTAATCCCTTAAGCGTAGCAAATTTCAAATGTACGCCGACGATCTTCAAATTTATATTAGTGGCAAACTATCTAACATAACTTCAATTGCGCAAAAACTTAACGAAGATCTCACCTCACTCAGTATGTAGTCAAAATCTATCGGTCTTCTTTTAAATTCGACTAGGAATTTATATTGAAGCTCGCTAAGTTGGGAAACCCAAATAGACGAAACATATAAAAACGTTTACTCCACCATCTACTCTTTAAAACGGCTACGTGATCTATTACCAACAGGAGTAAAGGAAATGCTTGTTGGTCTCTTGTCATGCCGCACTTTGATTACTGGGACTTTCTTTTCACTGATTTTACGGAAAAAATAAAACGTAAATTACAAGTAGCTCATTACACACGTATTCGTTTGATTTTTGATCTCTGGAAGTATGACCACGTGACAGAATTTTTCAAACAATCCAGGACACACACACTCCAGGAACGTCGAACTCTGCATTGCCTATCTCTTGTTTATTAAATAATAAAAAGTGGAGTTTTGACAGTTTTAGCAAAACGTTTAAAATTTTCGAAACTGGATCGCGCGCGGCATATATCTTATATCCTCTCTCTATTTCTCGGCATGGCACAACTCTTTATAGTAAATCCTTCATAGTACACACAATACGTTCTTGAAACAAACTTCCTGTTCAACTAAAATCTCTATCAAGTTTCTTTCCTTTCAGGAGACGTCTTACAGAGTGGATGGAAAACAAGGCTCTTTAATATTCCCACATTTTCTGTCTATTCTTTCTCCTATATTTGTATGCTTGCTTTCTTTCTTTTCTTTCTTTCTTTTCTTTTCTTTCCTTTCTTTTCTTTTCTTATCTTTCTTTCTTTCCTTATAATCCTTTTATTATTTATCTTCTTTACTTTTACATCATCTCTCTTTCATTCTTTCAGTACTCTAGCTTCATATGATCTTATGTAATATATAATTTGTAAATACTGTGTAATATGTATCTAGTAAATTATAATCATATTATAACATGTAACTTGTAAATATTGTCATTATGCAATAATTTGTTTTGATTTCCTTGTTGAAATCACTACATTTTTCTATTTGCTTATTCATAATTATATTGCACTGTGACTGCATCTTTTAACACATGTTCGGCACTAATCCGCCATCCTGATTGGGGTTTGACTTGGTTTTTACTCAATCTCTTAAGGTTTTACCGGGATTGTCCCTAGTATTGCTTCCTAGTTTTAAATGTAAATACGACCCTCCCTATTTCAACTTGTATTTAAAATGTAAATGTTTTAAAATGGTTAGACGGAAGAGCAGACTTTAAGGTCTGAGACTCTCGCCAAAATACAGACACGTTTTGTATTATTATTATTATTATTATTATTATTATTATTATTATTATATTATTTTTGTTTGTAACGCAACACCATTTGATTTACAGGATTCCAATTTAAAGCAAATATATTGTATCAATATTATTTTTAATCGAAAAAGAATGAAAGACAGACAAATTAGAAAGAGCATCTGAACCAGTAAAAGTGTACAAAATTGCATTTTATATACTTTAAAATTACTATTAAAAATGATTTCGTTATCAAAATTCTATTATTTTTTCGGTTTTGTAATATAATTATTAGTTTCCATTAAAAAAATGACACGAAAAAACTTGATAGTATTTTGAATGTATCGATATTCCGTACGATGGAAAACTATAATATTATCGACGTTTAGCAAAATAAAAGAAACGCATAACTGTTTCCTGGATGGAAAAATCGTATTACGTTAGCAGTAGATAATATGCTAAACTATAAACGAATATTAGCCTGGCGTTATTAGTGGTTCAAGGGAGTATAATTTATCATTTTACTAAGTGATTAAGTGACCATTTTTTTGTGAGGTTTAGGGCTCATCAACAGCAAGGGATTAAGTGACCAATATGTCGTCACGGTCTCATCTGTTTGGTGCAAGAAAGGTAGAAAGCTAGCTAAAGAAAAAAATTGAAAAAAAGAAACGCGATGTTTGAAAAAATTTCAAAACTTATCAATGTTTTAAAGCGCACCCAAAGAGTTTGAATCGACAAGATAAAAAAGCTGATTCCACCGCCGATCAGAGTAAACGAAGCAAACGACAAAGTGAAACAAAAACCTGGATAACTTTGATGAAATTAAGGAATTGAATAATCCCTTTTCAAATTGTGAACTTACAGCGGAGAATACCAACCATTCCAAAAAAAAAGAAGACATTACAGACTGGATTCAGTATGAACTATGGTGGCTACCTTTATCACTATGGTTTGGACAAACGGATAGTCAGAATGTTGCTGGACCATTTAAAGCCTCTCGGTGACGATAGAAAAGTGAATCCACGTTCCGATATTGTTCCCAAAATGTGTTTTAGGGCAAATGTCAAACGAAGAGCGAAATAAGAGAATGACTAGTTTATATATCTCTTTTTATGGATATATTTTTTGTAAATTGTTTTACATAATCCGTTTTAATTGTATCAACTTTTCAAAATTATAGATATGTATATTGTTTCGTGTGCAATTTATTTTTACCTCCTGAAACGTAAAAAGAGGAATCGCTCGTGAGGGATTGACTTTCAGGAAAAACAGCAACGTACTGCAGTAATTCTAGCCAAAGGGAATGCAAGTTGACCTACATGATGAGGCGAGTAGAAGTTCGTGACATGCTAGACTCAACAACTGGAAAAAGAAATTACCAGTGAGATGTTTTGGAACGCGTAGTAGCATTGATTATAACTTCAGACGTTCGAATGAGACTTACGGAGTTCTGAATATTGGAAATTCGTAGGTTTTTTGGAACTTGTTATAAAGATTGATCCGGTATACGCGATCACTTTGTAAAATATGCAATACAGAGAAGTGTATCATCTTATTTATCAAAGTCGATTTGTGAAAAACCACTAAACATTATCGGTTCGGAACATTGTTTTAAGATGAAGTTTCTTCTGCTCAGTATTTTAGCATTTCCATAGAGTCGACTCTAGACACATCGCATGTCGACAAATTATCTCACATAAATCGATAAGATGATAAATAACTGTAAACCTGTCGAACGATTTCTATCATTTCTTTCGTTAGATAATCATATTGGTGAACAGGCTAAACAAGTTTTAAAATTATAAACGAAGATTCTAATTATGATTTCCAAACTTGCATAATGACAACACGGCAAACATATCCAGCAAGTACCAATTATGCAAGCAAGATTGCCGAACTAAACCCAAATTTTATATGTGTAATTAGCACCGCTAAACGCATTCTCTGATTTATTATGAGGGTGATAAGTTATTATAACGAGATATGTGATTTAGAATTCATTTTCTGTGAGCTGAGACAGTTGCAGTTTTATGTTACGTCAAGATATGTTGATGCGCATAATTTTCCATATCAAGTATATAAGATTTTTATGAAAGATCAAATAGCCGACGTGTTTTTCAACGTTGGAATAGCTCTACGAATTTCTTGTAAAGGAATATTAACAAAGTGTTCTGCAGATCATTCATTTTTGCAGTTGAAATGAATCGAGTCAAGTAGAAGAACTACTATGTGGTAGGATCGACTAGACATGTCGAGTCGTCTTTGCATCAAATTTGATATTTTAATGGAAATTGTTTTTAACGCAGAATCAGGGGTGGAGGGTATCACATTCGTAAACGCATTGAACCCCGTCGAGTAATCTGCGTTGGAAAGTTTTTGCATCGAATAAAGTACATGTAAACTATCTCTATTCCTATTATTTACTTAATATTCTCTAACCAACAATGCAATGATAATAAAACAAAGTTATATAATTATTCTTGTATTATCATTAAGCAGCAATGTAATTATAATTCAGTACTAGTTATAATGCGTATTATCCTCGACCAGAAAGAGAAATATTATTGAAGAAGGCAATGTTTCACAAATATTAAATACTTGTAAATCGTTGACAATTTTTTTTCTACTGCATGCGAGGTTTAGAGAAATTTTTTTGCAACCGTCCTTTTGACTGTGCCTGTTCCTATGCCTCAAAAACTGCCTTACAGAGGATAGTGTCATAAAATATACAGCTCTCATTAATATGAAAGTCTTCTTCATGAAATTATAAATTTGTCATTTTCCGTAGTTTTTATATTGAGTACCGCACCCACGTGTAAAGTACTATACTCTTTTTAAAATTTAAAATGCACTCTTATTATAATTTATCGTTTATTCTTGTACACCATTTACAGACGGATTTGTTTCAAGTAATCAATATGAAACAGTTAAAGGTTCCTTTCAACGTTTTCCTATGTCTCGTGTATATGACAAATCGGTGTCCTGTGCAGCTGGAATGTGTCCAGTGTTATGACTACACTTTACTTTGCAATAGAAAACTATACTTTCCTGTAAAGTTCATTGACATTAAAACTTAATGAACAGGATGTCCTTCTTTCCTTTTATTTAAACGCATCACCAGAGTGTGGAATAAGTGCAACTATATTTTATTGTAAATTTAATACATTCATTAACAAAGGAACTTTTTAAAATGTTGTATATAATATTAAACCCACCGAGAAAATCTTTTTCGCGGGTATGAGAAGAAATTGCTTTAAATTTTATAAGAGTGACATCTTCATTTTATAATGATTCAATGACTTTCTCTTTCACAGCCCTTCACTCTGCAATTTTTTACTTTAGTGTTAGCATCGTGCGTAACGTCTAATTGATCAGTGAAGTTTATATCTTCTGTTTCATCTAGTAATTTTTCGGTGCAGTAGCGAAGTACCGAAGTTAAATATTTTTCGTATTTAACACACTCAGCCTTTTTTAGAGTAATTTTTCTCAAATATCTTCTGAGTGTGTCATATTTACAAGTGTCTTACAAGTGTGTCATATTTTATGAGAGTGATATTTGATTATAATCGTAATAAGACAAGAAGTAGCAATGATAATGAGAACAGATTGTATCGTTTCTTGTGAATTCAATACTTGATTCAAATTTTAATAATTCACGTTCATGAATTGTCAATTCCTCAGACATTTTACATAGTTATTTCGCGGAATTTAGGCATTTAAATAGAAGAAGCACTCCTATTAGAAATTAAAGATGAATCTATTTCAGTCAGTGTGTCCTTATTTAACTATTAATTTTTTCTTCAACTTAAAATATAAATACAAACGAATTATAAATCAACATCGTAACATTAGACAAAATATGTACGAAATCACAATTGAATAACGACAGAGATAGTAATGTTCACTGCTACATATTTATAATACAAAGATATTTATTTAACATTATTTTATTATCAACACAATGTTATTAGAATTAAAATAAAGAAACATTATTATTTAGAGAATATTAAGTTAATAATATAAAAACTGTTTTTTATGCTCTCTTTTAAACATAAAGTATTATGTTGATCGCCCTCAAACTAAACGTTTTATTTGCTATAAACATCCCATAAATTAAAACTCACTAATTCTTTTCATCATTTGAATGTTGTAACTGTCCTCTTTCTTTTCATAGTTTATCTGCTGAAAGAAATGAGTTGTTACGTTTTTCCTAAAACCATATCAGGTTTTTATAATAAACATTTTTTTCTTTAAAGAAAATTTTTGTCCCCAAGATGAACTTAAATCTTAAAACAAACTACATTTTTGGAAACAGCATTAAAATCTTTACAAGATATGCAAATTTAATATACATACAGTAATATTTTAGGGCTCGAAACGTAAAACTGTTGGCATAGTTTTTGGTGATATCAGAAAAATCGGTCGTGTTTTGCGTAACTTTAAATATTCATATCTCAGAAAGAAATCGCATCAAATATTTAAAATTATTGTAGATCTATAAATATAATGATTACATTCAATGTCATTAAACTTTGTGATGGAGAGTTTTATCATTGGACCATTTGACGTGGATTGTCCCAATATTTACTTTTTAAGTTATTTCCAATTCAAAGGTAATTACATGCGCCAAATTTGGATTCCATTCACTTGTATCAGTTACGATGTCAAAAGGTATCTGTGTGAAACAAAACAAATGTTCCACAAAAATTTATTATGCTTCACAAAGAAAATGAGCAAATAAAAATAAATTTTACATAAAAAATATTTGAGAAAACATTAAACACCTTAATGTTTTTATTAAAATGATGCCCCTTGTACCTTAACACGTCGATGTTGTTGTGTGAAGCTGCAGCAGTCAGTGGAGCGTGAGCGCCGCCGTCGACGTTTGCTCCTCTACAGAGAAGAGATTCTGCGCAGGAGACGCAGTCTCCTTGAGACGCATAATACAGCGGTGTATTTCCATCATAATCCTTTGCATCGACATTCAAAGACTGTAAGGAAGCAGAGACATGTAATAAATAAAACAGATAAAAAAAAGTGATTTCAAATAAATATTTAGAAAAAATAAACAGAGACCATAAGATGTAATATTTGTATTATATCGAAACTGGGTAGTGGCCAAATCCCGTCGTTAATTTTTTAAGATATTTTATGTAGAACCAAACAAATTCTCTTAAAATATTGAGATTATGTTATGGAAATAATGGTAAAAATGATATTATTATTGTTAAGTAATAATATTAAGAACAATACTGTAATATTGATTTCTTAATGTTACTCGTAACTTCACGTCTTACTCACAAAATCTGAATCAGTTAAATAATGACTGTTTCAATCAGTGGAATTTAGATTATTGTGAAGCAGTCACGGTTAACTGACAACCAATATTGCGATGAGGTTGAACTCCAACCAACTGTCATGGCGGATGTTCGTACCAGCAACAGACTCGTTCATTTCGCCGTTTATGCCGTTTCAAAAACAAAAAAAGAATCTGTAAATTACGTTTTCGTTGTGTGTCATGTGTTCTTTCCTTCCAAATCAAAATTAGCGAAAGAAAAAACCGACCCGACTATTGTCTATTTTGAAGTCAACTGCCTGTAGGGGTCTTTACTAGCGGGATAGGCAACTACTCCTGCTTTGCGGATGCGAGGATACTGTTAACTTACTCAACCACCTGTCGTATCATTTTTAAAACATTGTAAAAATGTATTTCCATTTTATTTAGAATACAGACGGAAAAAAGTTTTTTTCTTATGACTAAGTTATCTTACATGCAAGATTTTATTGTATATTTGCTAAGTTTGGCCCACTTTTTTACGTTGCATCGCCATCTTGTTGTGTAGTGTTTCAGATGCCTTTTCTTAACCGCACGAACGAGTGTACGTGTAGTGGGAAAGAGAAGCCGATTTTTTTGTGCGATGTGTTAGACCAAATTATCACTTTAAGTTGATTCCACCCTCTTAGAGAATTAAAATCCGAGAGGATGCATAGTAAAATTTACACTTCCACGTATAGCTGCCCCATGACATAATGGTAGCGGCGGCGCATGGAGATTCCAGGTACCCTAGTTTGATCCCCAGCAGATCCGCAAACTCAATAAGTATGTACACTCCGACAAAACTTCGGGTACTGATGACCTATAAGAATGGCTGTAAGTACAGACTTCGTTAATAGATACTTTTCCTGTGCGTCCAACGTTTCTTCGTGATTTAAATATTTCTCGGGTTCTCAGTAAATTTTCCACTGTCTACACTTGTTGAATTTATTTTTTCTCGGCGGAAGCATCTGTGCTGCGCAGATCAGTGATTCGTAACTGCGAATCACTGGTTTTACACAGTTTCAGATTTAGAGAGTATGTTTTGTATTGCTATGATCCTTTAAAATATTATTCCATATCATACTCTTAATGAAAACTCAATGAAATACCAGCAGGTCAGTTGTTATCAAATTGATTAATGACGACCAGTTACTTCTGCGTGGCTGTTCGACACAGACTCCGTTGTTGAAATTGAGGTTACATTTCTGCACTGTTTAGTAAGAAAACAATCTAGAGATCCACGACTTCTTGGGTTCAATTCATTAGGAGCTCTTCTCATAGACTTAGTAAAAAAGGCCATATGGGTGTCGATGTATTGGTTGCCACTTAAAATGTATTGTCGTTTGACGTTTACAGATGGCCACTAAATAGCCATATCTCCTGATGCATTCACCTAATTTTGAGTAGTAAACAATTTTTTCTTCCCAAGCAAAAAGTATTATATGGAACTGATCGAACGAAGCTAACAACATTGTTGAAATCCTAAAACATCCTACTGCTTTGGAACACACATTTAAAATCTACTATACCACACCATCAAATGAGTAAGTAACTAAAGTAAGGAGCCAACACTTACCAAAACGAAGAAAAGATTGGTTGCAACTACTATCTACTATCAACAGCTGATTGCTGATGTAGTTTAGTTTGGAAGCACAGAGAACCAAAACAATCCGACTGTGGAGAGAGTTGGGGGAAGAAGAAAAATACCTCAATATTATTGCAATAGTACGACGGCAATTATAAGAAAAATACAAACA
Source organism: Laupala kohalensis (assembly GCA_002313205.1). NCBI lineage: Eukaryota > Metazoa > Arthropoda > Insecta > Orthoptera > Trigonidiidae > Laupala > Laupala kohalensis. The sequence goes on along the minus strand of NNCF01127451.1, from coordinate 28,030 downwards.
TGACAACAAGAAATAATTCGAGCGATATTGCTTCTTTGCGGTCGAGTGCAATCCCTTTAGAAGCAATATTTTATTTACATTTTATAATAAATAAATAAATAATAAATAAATTTATTGTCAAAAAAGAGTACAAACTGCTTATGACCACGTGGAGGACAATAAACTAACTTANAAACTAATTTACTCTCCGGAAGCAAGCAAGGGACCATCCCATCAATTCCGATCAAGGGCCCTAAGGCAGAGGCGGATTCAAAAATTTCAGCAAATGTTCTTAGATAAGATAAAAAGTTAGCTGCGAGTAATAATACATATATAATGTCAATATGTTTGTAATTTTACGCAAAAAATTACATGTACAAGTTATTATCGAACTATAGATTATTCTGAGTATAGTGTTTAAAAATCATTAGAATTGAAAGAAAAAAAACACTAAATTCACGATTTATTGTTACAATAAACACACCCCTAGACAAAGCACCTGTATAATAAATCCGCCTCTACCAGAAGGAAAAATGGAGAAAAACCCGGGCCAGGATGGGGCTATAGAATTTATGTACACAACCGTGCCAAAGTTGAGTACACGTAAAACTAAATTAATATGAGCGATAAGACAACACAATCATGCAAGAAAATAGTTTTTGAAATTGTTATAAGTTGTTTAAAAAGTACTACAGCAATGGCGTGATAAAGTACAAGACGAATTTAACTTTTGTTAAAATCAATAAATTCTTTTACATTGTAGAAGCACTGGTGCAGAAGGTAGTTTTTAACCGCGGATTTGAACATTCAATTTCATATATCTTTTATATTCTTGGGCAGGGAATTATATAGAACGATTCCCGAATGATAATATCTTTTTTGGCAAAGAGTGTTTGACACTCTAGTGCGATGAATATTACTACTATTGCGTGTATAGTGTACGTGAACGAGACTGTTTCGTATAAAGAAAGGGTGGCACTTCAGTAGAGCGGTCCTAACAAACACGACTGTTTCATAAATATAAATGCAGGGAAGTGTTAAGATATTTAATTCCTTGAATAAAGGTTTACAAGAGTTTCGGGGGTGAGATTTACAAATTATCCGAACTATCCTCTTCTGAATTCTGAAAGTTTGAATACTCTGACCGGAATTACCCCAGAATGTAATGCCGTAACGTAAATTTACATTATTATGCTATTGACCAAAAAAATAAAGTTAGATGGAATTGTACGGTATATATAATTTTCTCATTAATTTTGAATGAAATTCCATCAAGTATTCTAAAAATAAATATCTAATATTTGTTTTTGTTTTTTTTAGCATAATGGTTTCATATCGCAACATGGGACAAGTGGACAATCCATGGGCGCGATTCTCTTTGTGCCAATTGAGTTGCATCTCTCGATCGTTGAGCTTCTATGAACTATGTCTTCAAACCTCATAAGTTCATTCAAAATTCTCACCCTTGAGTTTAAAAAAATTAAATGGTGGGACATAGTATTAATTAATTAATAAACAAGTCTTTTATACCATTCTGGAAGCCACGGAACTGTATTTTTTGTTTCTTCGCAAGAACAATTTAAAATACGTCACGTATCAATTTAATCGAGCAAGATGGACGATCGATACCGGCTGATCGATAGACGTGACGTCACGCTAACGCGTGAGTCAGTGCGCTGCTATGAAGCATTGTTTGAACGAGAGACGGCCACATTCTCCTTAACTCGTTCGGACATTCATCGTCTTTCACTGCTCCTGATTCATTGCTGCATTGTGAAGCAAGCCGACAATTTCCCTTTGGCCCCTGACAAGAGAGAGTAGCGGGAATTGTTTTCTTCCGGCAACACCGTATCTCTTTAGTATAGGTAAAGCAATCGCTCATGAGATAATCTCCACGTCAAATCACAAAGTGTAACCTGTTAGCATTTGGCCTCAACATCAACTGCACGCCAACTTAAAATCATCGAATCAACACCAAATCGAACGCCACCCAAACTGAATCTTTTCGGAAACCGTATCGTCTCCACCTCATTCCAGCACTTCATCTAATTTTTTTAGTTTTGTATTCTTCCATCGATGACCTAATTTTAATTATTTATCTTGATAGTAGCAATTTATATTATTAAATTATTATTTTTTGATACTAATATTGTTGAACTCCTATCTCATCCACCTTCATTCCATTTCTGGTGCTTGGAAACCACTTATCTCTTATGTACAGTTATTTTTTCCCTTAATTCTGTATAGGAAGTTTGTTAAAAGAATAAAAATGGGAACATTTAGTCTCAAGCGGAATTAGCTTATTCCTCTGTAGATTCTGTTTTCTGTGTAAAGGACAAATTATCTGAGTAGCGAAGCAGCTGGTTGCACTTTCTTGCTGTGAATTCAGAAAGTCTAGTTTAGAGGTGGTCATATAAAGCGAACCGACAGACAAATTTTCTGTTTTCTTCGGGTACCGTAGGTTTCGTTCAGTAAAACCGGTTTAAAATCTAACACGAAATCCGATCGGGTTTTTGCAACTACAATTTTTCAGATGTTAACTGGAACGATGTTCTCTGTTCCAAAAAAGAGATTAAGTCTTCATCTTTCGTTCTGGTCTTCGTATTTTATCTTAAAAAGAATAAAACTAAAAAAATACCACATTTTAATTCTGGAAAAATACCACATTATAATAGACAAAAATAAATAAACTGTTTCAATACTAATTATGTTATCTGGTAAATATAGAATATTTAACAGATCGAGTACCGTAGGTTTCGTTCCGTAAAACCGGTAGAATATTTTTACTGTTAAATTACTTATCCAAATATTCTAGGATTCTGTAAACTTTAAAATATAGGCACAGTATATTTAGATAAGGTCACGTAATCTAGATAAATAAAACGTAACTAATTTTTGGTAGCTCAGGAGAAAAACCAGTTCTTTAAAAGGAATCTTTTGAAGAAAATAAGTTTAAAATGTTAAGATACGGAAATAAATTATTAAAATTTTTACCAAATATAAGAAGTTTTCCTGTGTTTCTTAATAGAATAGTGTACAGTCTCGCGTGATTAGAAAATTTGATTTTTAATAAAGTAATAAGAAAGTAATGGATTTGCACATTGGTTACTGATTTATAGTATACCTTCATCGCCTGATGTGCAGGTACAAGTGACCAGTACGAGTATAACTTCAGATTCAGTTACGGTATTCAAATTTTAATGTAGTAATTAGTCACATACACGTAAATTGAACAAATAATTCGTTTTAAGGTATAGTTAATTACTTTCATTCTTAAGTGGCTAATTGTTTCATTGGTTAACCTTTTTCTCTGAGTAAGGTGATTCGTCAATCCCTTGAATTGATTGTCATTAAGAAGACAAGGGTATTCTTCGTGACCTTTACTTTGATATTTTGCAATGGTTGAAGAACTGTAGTACAAAAACAGTTTCATCTATGAAAATTACAAATGTATTAGCTATTCCAGTATATACTCTTTCTTATGAGTCAGCATTTAATACGAGGGGATGTGTACTATATGCATCGTGGATTTTGTTGAAACCATTTATTGTTAAAACACTTGTTTGCACCCAGAAATGGTTACTAGTTGGATTAACGTCCTTTCGGTCCGAACAAAGAACAGAAGTTGGACAAGTTTTCGCACTTCAAGGAGTATTCATCCATAACATATTTATTATATCACCTGCATTATTCATTTTTAAAATAACTTAATTGGTAAATTATTAAAATAATTATTAAATAATTAAGAACCTTTAATAAAAAATAAAAATACATTATTAAAATGTCAAACTGGTACTGTTTTTTATCACTTTGCTAAGTCCCACGATCACTTCTTTCTGACGGAGCTATACAGTTGATCCAAAAGAGTTTATTAAATTTTTTTACTGCATTTTGAGAACTGTGAGTTTTTAATGACCTCGACGTCGGCGAGTCGTATGGCCGTAATTAAAAGAAAAGAACATACTCACAGACTACACGGAAAATCTCACTCTTGACAGTTCACGAATCTCTTGAAAATGATATCACACACCTGAACGTGTTTAAGTTCCTGTAAAGTAGAGTGATTTTTAATGTATCCACTGCCACAACTGAATTGACGTCTCGCCTCGACATGGACACGCGGTGGTTTCATCACTGCGCTGCACAAACCACGATAAATCCTCAACTCACTTCTCTAGCGACTTCACTCTATATTCAACTCCATATTTCCATCCGTGTAATAAATAATACGCCACATGCAACGATTATGCAGCTACACGCATCTTGCATTCACAGAGTCTGCTCTTCATCTTTCTTTTTCTCCACATTACACTTAAGTATGATAAGATGAGACATTCCTTTGCGTCAAAATAAAACATAATTTTCTGTATTACGTTAATGATTAATAGTGTTCAAGAACCGGTCGACACATATAAATTGATAGATAATTTGACAGGTATCCGACTTCAACCGAATTATGGAAATAAACGTAAACCATTTATTAAATAACGTGAAAGTCCTCCCAACTGCATAGTCATATTATGGGAGTTGAGATTGGTTTGGGATTTGTACGGCGGGAATGAAATACAATGAACTAATGCAACGGAATGGACAAGAGCCATATTAATATTTTCTCAGGAACGAACGTTTATTATCATATTAGTTAAATATCACTCTTGTATATTCAGTAATTATTGCTGAAGAAAGTTATAACATTTTTAACGTGTTTCCCCCGATTTTTAACATTAAAGCGCACATGAATATATGAGATTTTCTCATTTCTTTTTTGTTGTTGGAGCCTTTTTTAGAGAGTGAAAATGCATCTTTGTAAGTGGTTATTTATGAATGTACACATATTGCTTTAATTATATCTGGAGAAAGTTCAAAGATATATTTTAAGAGAATAAAACACTCACCTTCTCCCTTAGAAGTATCTTTAACACTTCGTGGTTGTGGCGCCTTAATGACAAATGCAACGGTACTTTTCCATTGCGCCATACTGCAAAATGCAATGGTGTCTCTCCTCGGTTGTTTCTTACATTAACATTTGCAGATTGACTCACAAGTAGAGCCACAGTCGCTTCGTTGCCTCCCTTCACTGCCGAATGGAGGGCAGTCATCTGCACAGAAGTCAACAACAATTGATTACACAGTTGTTCAGTAAAAAGTTGCAAAAACAAGGTTTTTAATCTACTGCTTGGAATAATGAAATTTACGGGTTAGAATAAGTATGAGAATGAACTTATTGATGCGAGATACATTCACACATTTTGTACTTTTTCAGTCTAAAACTAGTGGAAGGGGTCTTCTTTGTTAATGTGGCTTTCTCCTATTACAAAACTTTCACCTAAATAAAACTTACTATAGCATATATAAAAATACAAACACCATTAACTTAATATCTTTTTTTAAAATAAATAGTTCAATAAACTTCTTTCTCACTTTACCTCACGAGAGTGTATAGTTTTTTTTACTCCAAAGGATTATGAAAACGCTGAATATCGATATGCTTTATTACATGTGGTGAGGCGGACTCAAATGTCCCGCGCATTGGAAGTGTTTGCCTAAGGGATGCATGGGTCACGATATAAATGCGCCAGACGTAGGCGCTCGCGAGGGAAGAGGGGAATCTGACTCCACTTCGCATTCCGTTAGCACTGACCCTCAACGGATCTCTCCCAAATTCGCTACAACTGTTTTCAGTTAGAATTAACTTCGCGGTCTCTGCCAAATTCTTATCACCTCGCGTCTGAATTGACTCGACGGTCTCCGTTGAACCTACTTTCTGACGCTACGTTTACCCAAAGGTCACAACTCCATAAGATTGCACAAGACTCGTCATGCGCTCCGTCAGTATTGCTGCCTCGTCGCTAGTCGGACTACACAGACTCAAAGCTCCACCTTCCCTAACGTAAGAAACCGACGTCGTCCCGACAATATTACGATACTTTGGTTGTGTGTATTCTGTGTACGTCGGTAGCTTAGCGTAAGAAACTAAAACCTCTGCTTGGAGATCAGAGGAACATATAACACACCAACCAGCACGTGAACACGAGTAGAGTCTTTACTTCCAGCCGCTTGCAATAGACGACGCTTGTTAAGTGTATTACAAAAGAAATAATACTTAATTTACTTACATTTTATCAATANCTTGTTAAGTGTATTACAAAATAAATAATACTTAATTTACTTACATTTTATCAATAGCTTAGCTAGGAAAAATATAGAAAGTTTAATTGAAGGAACTCCTATTTATTTTGACAATACTTATAGCAAAGTAACTTTTTGTCGTGAACTTTGTTTCTGATAAACGGTTTTACTAAAATACTATTTGCTCTAAGGCAGTATGAACTGATAATCGGCATTTTGCATTTCTTTCTTAAAGAAATAAAATGAAAAAAAGGTAAAAATATCTCGAGAACTTTCATGAACTAACGCCACAGAACTGTATTAAGAGTAATTAATTTGTAACGACGAAATTATTGTAGAACTATTATGAAATGCCATGTTAAGGTTTTTCTTTTCAATATGTGGTTAATTCTGCAATATGTTATCCAGAGATTTTAAGTTATTAATTTTAGAAATAATAATAATAGTAATAATAATAATAATAATAATATCATTTGATGTTGGCTAGGAACACAGTTTATATAACAGTGATTTCAATTTTCCCTTTTCCCTAGTAAGTCATTCCAGCTGCGTCCCTCACTTTCTTGTAACACAGTTCTCCTCCATGTAGTCCGGAGCCTCCCTATTCTACGTTGATCTTGCGGATTCCATTGTAGTGCTCTCTTACATGGCTCTTCATCTTCTTTGCGTAATGTGTGTCCTATCCATCTAAATTTCCGCCTCTTAATTTCCCTGTTGATATTTTGTTCACCTGTTATATCCCACAGTTGTTCGTTCGATATGATTCTAGGCCACCGTATGTTCATTATATATCGAATGCATTGATTCAGAAAGGATTGTAATTTTCTTTGAATTTCTTGAGTTACCAACCATGTTTTACATCCATAAAGAAATAATGACTAGGCGTAAACGTTGAATAACTTGATCTTAAAATTGTTATTAATTTTATTTCATCCAAAATGCCCCTTTAATTTACTGAATGCTCATCTGGCATTTTTATTCTCTCATCTACATTTTTGTGACTTTCACCATTTTAAGATACATTGCTACCAAGATATGTGAAATCATGTACCCTGTTGAACGCTTTATTATTCAGCATCGATTCTCGCTGAGATTTAGTGTTTACTCTAATTTCTTCGGGTTTTTCTAAATTAATTTTTAGGTGTGTCTTTCTAGATTCATCTTGCAAGGTGTTAAGCTTATTTTGGATTTGTTCAAATTTATGTGCTAACGGGCAGACGTCATCTGCGTATTTCAGGACTTCCAGCATTTCAGTCAGTGTCCATTGAAGTCCTCTCTTATTATTTTGCATAGCCCTTCTTAGAATTTCATTCAGCACCAAAAGGAATAGTAAAGAAGATAAAGGACATCCATGTCTTACTCCAGACGTGGTTTCAAAAGCAGAAGTTAGTTGGCCTTCGTGTTGTACTCTACAAATGAAATAGTTATAACACTTAAATAAATAATGATTTTTCCTGGGACTTTGTCTTTTAAAATTTTCAAAATCCATCTTCCGACAACACAGAGTCAAAAGATCTCTTATAATCAATAAACAGTAGGTACAACGGGGATTGTAATTCTAACGATTGTTCTATAACTAACAGTAAAGTGTTCTATTACTCACCGTAAAGGAAGTTCTTTTAGGCCTGGTTCCCAGCTTGTTCTCTTGTTGTTCATGTTTGTAGTTCTGCTCACATTCTTTCCTGTATAATACGGGTAAATACTTTACTTGTTGTAGTCAGGAAATTAAGTCCTCGCCAATTGCTACATTTCCGTCGGCCACCTTTATTTTGAACTTTAACAATCATGCCTTCTTTCTATTGAACTGGGAATTTTTCTTCTTTTTATATATCATCGAAGAGTGGGCTTTATAGTTCATCATTAAATGTGAGTATCAGCTTGTGAAATTTCTGCATGTATCCTATCAATACCTGCTGCCTTCCTCTTCTTCATATATTTTATGGCTGTGTCGGGGAAGATTTTTTATTGCTTCGCAGGTCTCAGCACGTAGGCTTGCTTCGCAGTAAGATCTCCTCCTCTCCAAAATAAATACTCAGAGGTTCAAATAGGACGAGGCTTATTATGTAAACAAGTCGTCGCAATGTAAACAGTAAATAACAACAGACGACTAACGACAGGCGTTGAAAGCTCTGTGTGAGATGATGCCTCGCTCGCTTAACTCACTACTTTGGGCAAGTAAGTTGTTGAGATTCAGGAGGTCTCCTTCTTTTTCGCTAGATGGCACCGCTGATTATGTCCAGGTGATTGAAATTATTCAGTCACAGATTTGACTTAGAATATTTCTGAGCTCGTATGTTGGTTCTTGGAGATAGTGATTTCACACACCGAGTGCCGGCCAAATTCTGTCACAGGTTCCAACTTAGAATTATTCTTGAGCTTGGAGAATAATTCAGTCACAGATTTCAATTAGAATATTTCTGCGGAGCTGGGCTTCTTGTTAGAGGTTATCGGGAGCGATGTGCACTCGACAAGGATTCTCAGCGTACTGAGCTCCTCGCTGCCTGTCGCTATAAGGAAAATTTTAACAGCAGACTGCGGGGACGACTCAACACTATATCGAGGTTTGTCTATCTAGATTCTCTCGAAGGTTCTTAACAAACTGGGCTGAGTTCTCGAATATTCTCGAGTATTACGGAAGTTTCTCGAGGATTTCGAATAATTTTGGTAGGCGATTGAGGCGTTCCTTCGTTGCATGGAATCGCATATCGAGGCGTATGTTTGTTGCATGGAATCGCAAATTGATGCACGTGTCTATTGCATGGAATCTTCTAATGTTTACAATGTTAGGATTCTTTGGCGTCGTATGTTAAGACTCTCTTGTGCAAAGAGTGATATCATCTTGACAACCAGTAAACAACATGGCGCTCGGCCTTATTTATATTTATATTTATTTATATACAACATGGCGCTCGGCCTTTGTGGCTACATGTAACCAGTTTACATTTATGAACATTGACGTGATACCTTGAATCAATGAGGTTATGCAGATGTATATATAACGATCGAAATGTTTCAAAGAAGTGTTTTTATATTTTTCTATAATATGTTACACCCGTTAAGATGTGGTATAATGTTATTTTAATTTTTTCGAAATAATACTTATTAATGTATTAGCATTTGCCTTCATTTACAATGATTCTAAAACTAAAAGGACATACTTTGTCCTCCTAATTAGAGAGGAGAAATATCAAAATTACAATTACCCCAAAATCGTCAAGTATGTCTTCCACTTGGTTCTTGAGAAGCATCTTCACGATGCTCGTATGACCTTCTTCTTCGCCTGCAGCCGCTTGACACATCGCTCCCCTCAAGATCTCAGGCGGAAAATACCCCTCACGCAACAACTCTGCAACAACTCTGTGGCAACCGCTTGTAGCAGCTGCTTTAAGAGCAACGCAACGCCATCGTTCGGCAACTGGTTTTAGCAAAGAAAACACAGGGATGACATCCTGCAAAGGAAAATTATGTATGTCTGATCTCATCCTACACACTTTGTCTTAGACTTAATACTACAATAAACTACTTTATATAACATCTTGTATGGCTGAAACAATTTATTTTGTTATTAAAGAAATTTACTAATAATTTTAACAGATTTAAAATTTTAGACAATCTTTGTTGAATATTACTTTAACTTATTTTCGAAAATAAAATAATCTTAGAATATATCGATACAACTTCGAAGGTCAAAATGGTATAAAACTCAGTTTAATGAATTGTTTATATAGATAGCACGTTGATAACATTTTAACATTAATATTTACCTTTACCGTTTTGTATTAAAATGTCTAAATATCTTACAAAATAACGCCCAAAAGTATAAAATTGATGTTCCTATTAAACCTTTAATGTTATGAATGATGTGATTATTAGTGCCTTATATATCACGTACTATAAAGATATTCTTGCTATGATAATAAAATACTTATAACTCATTAATCACAAAAATAAACTGTAAACAATATAAAGTGAAAACAAATTTTAAATCTCGAATAGAATGAAGATATCAAACTACCTTGTAAGCGCACTGCACGTACTGTCCCCACTTCCATTGGAGCATGGAGTCTTGTTCGTGCCTATACTCCCTTCCCAAGTCATTCTCCATAAGGCGATTCATTTCTCTTAAATCTCCTCTCCACGCAGCCGCATGAAGGGGCCATTCTTCCGCCAACATGTCCTGAAGGAATATCAGTATTCTGCTTTCATGTCCTTTGAACTCAATCAATCTTAACACGAATTTTCTAGCGCCGTACGTCTTCGTGTTTGAGAAGATCCACCTGGCAGCAAAGTACTCCGCAAACGTTTGGTGGATGAATGAAATACTTTCTCCATCCAGCCAAACCAAACCGATCTTTTCCTTTCTAAATAATAAGGATTCGTCTTTAGCTACATCATGTCTGTAATCTTGGATCGGTAATTGCGCAGCTTGTGGATCATCTTCAAACTGAAACATTAAGAAAATCACTTTTAGAATGCAGATATTAACAAAAAACTCCTGAGAGTGAAATGGTGTATTAAATTAATTATTCTGAGATTTTAGATTCATATTTGTCGATTGAGCGTTTGATAGGATCAAACAGACAAGGAATGATCGTGACGTTGGTTGACGACTAATTAAAATATTGGCGGAGTGGGAGTCCTTGATGAGCAAGATTTTTCTCACAATGACTGTAGACCACGAGTATATATTAGTTGTGCGAACAGAGGTGAGTTGATTGAGGATCTTTTGGTTGGACTAGTTGAAAAGAATCGGTGGTGTGGATGGGAACGAAGCAGTAGATAGTAATGCATTTTGACCATGGAGGTGGTGTCGATCGGAGGCAAGATAAACAATCAATTCCCTATAATGGATTCTAACATGAAGGATACATAGTGCTTCATAAGCATAGCAAAATAGAGACCAGTCCTCCATTCCTTGGTCTTCTACGATCTTTTATAAGACTCGTAGGTCTACTTTGTGGTTTTCCTGGCTATTTTTTCCTTGTGACACTAGTATTTGGCTCCGTCATAAGGACCTTTGTTCGACTTGAAAAATTTAATGTTATCAAAAGGAAACAATTTTATTAAACTCAAGAAGAAAAATAAGAAAACAAATATTTGAATAAATTATTTTTTGTCAATTACAGAGGTAACATTTGTAATAAACTATATATCTCTTCAAACGTCTTTTGCAAAAAAAAAATCCATGAAGCGCAAAAAAAAAAAAAAAAGCTTTTTAATCAAATTAAACGTATTCGATTTGTAATTTGCAGTAAGGATTATTTGAGGTATATCTCTAAACAAGTTTCCCGTAAACATAGCATTAAATGTAGTAAGAAACATTACCAAGAACACAACAGCACACTTCTGATGTTTTATTTCAAAGTTATCTAAATATAGATTATCCGCGTTAAATTTCTCTTCGTATAGTGTACGTTTCTGTTCGATGAATTTTTCGTACAGTTTCAGCAGAGTGAAATTACTTTCAAAGTCAGTGTCTGGAAGAGAAAGAAATACAACAATTAGGTACATTGCATGAAGAAATAAGCAGCGTTTGTGCATGAAAAGAAAGAAACATGTACTGCCATATTATATAATTGAATTGAGACGTGATCTTAAAAAATCCTTATAACCATATTAGTTATAACAAAAAAAATAATTTTAACGCACGATCGATCACAAGAGGTAAATTTCCTTAGGCTAACTCATTTTGAGCTTAATTCTAGTTCCTAGAAACGAAACAGGAAGTGAAATATCTTTGGTTAACACAAATTTCCATGGATAGAACGAGGACGAAATACCTCAGAATAATATCAGAAAAAGGTTCTCGAATTGTTGAAATAATAATTATGGTATGAAAAATTCTTTGATATCAAGAAAGAAACAACGATATCTCAGAATACAATTACACAATATCCCAAGAGCGTAAATTTAAAAGTTTTTAGAGCAATTCTATTCATCAATTGGTGTAAGGTGTGTGCTTTGAATGTAAACGAAGAAGTTTTATAACCATGAATATATTTTTCTCGTGATACTTGTATGGGAAAATCTCTTCGTAGATGGGCAGAATTGTATGAACTGATTAAAAAATTTGCTCGAAAAAATTCATTGAATTCTCTTCCTAAAAGTAAATACTCGAAGAAATTATCTGCCTTAATATGCGATCTACTATTTTGTACACTCAATAAGCTTTTAATCACTTATTAGAAAAAATGCTCTGTATTTTTTCAAGACCTCTTACACACTAGTTTGTTCTTAAAGAGATTTTCAAATTTGTTTACGTTATTGGAAATTTTGATATTTATCCAAACATGCACATAATATTTAATCAGACTATTTTTTAGACGATAAATTGGAAACTCCAAAACAAATTTTTTAAATTAAAAAAATGTGTCTAATGTTTATCTCATTTTGTTCTTTTTCAACTCAAAATATGATTTTTTTTACATATTTTAAAATATTTTTATTTCTTTGAATATAGACGTGTTTGTGGTCGAAAATTAAATAAAAATAAAATACTGAATACTTATTTTTCATTCAAAAAATGTAATATGTCTCAATCAAAAGTATTCAACCGAAACAATATGTGCAGATTCTTCTTTCCCACGTAAAATACCTGTTTGTTAGCAGGATATGGAGTCGCTCCAAAGTTAACTGTGTAATCCTGCACGCGGGCTAATCACGCTACAACTCACCCTTCAATTTTATTGTGTTTGGTGAGCAATAATTTATAATTAACTGCGATATTTATGCACATCAGCATACCTTTATTTGTGTTGAATATTTGACAAGTCATGACTAAGTGTAGTGGCGTTGTCAGAAAGTCTCTTGTCTTCGCCAAAAAATTCATTATCTTCTCAATCCTTTCATCCTTTTCACTTTCACTGATTAAAGTCAAGTGAGTGCGGATGAAACGTTTTTGGTCCTCTGTAGTAAGAGGATACAGAGTCAGTGGCGGCGACTGTAGCACGAGCCGCAGAGACGTTTCCACCTACGGACAGAGAATCGGCGATTGCAGCATTGCCAAATTATAAAATAAAGCAAATGACACATATCGAAACATAGTAATTTGGCAAGACAAGTAAATGCGGAATGTAAATATATTGAAAGACTCTCTGCCTACATAGCCTCAGATTTCACATTATCCAGTAAATGTATAGTGTGAATTTTTGTATAATGTGCTTAGTATAAATAGACAGACAATTAAAATCTGAGTATGGACACGGATTTTGGACAAAATTGATCCATTTCGGGCCAATTTTTGAATGACATCAAATGTGTTACGTAGAAGATAAACTTGCCTCGCGACGTACTATTTTTGTCCATTTTTGTTACTCACGTTTTAAGTCATATCTGTATAAAACATAGGAAAAAAGAATAATGTTTAATAATTTGAAGACGCTTCTTTAAAATCTGCAGTTAATATCCGTTGAGACGAGTTTATATGAGTGATGTTGGTAAGTCGTAAGGAGTTTAAGTTTATAATAATAAGTTCTTAAGTATTGAAGATTGAAATATAGTATTAATTAAAAGTGTGGATGAAATGTGGATAATATATCGAAGACTTAAAAGAAATTGTCGTATACGGGACGTGTACTTGGCATACGACGACCTTTGAAATTGAATATCCTACAGAAAGTTGGTCACCGAGTGACCTAAAATAATCAGGATAGCGTAGTAGGTGTGCCAGAAGTTGCTTACAGTTAAAACACACTAAACATTGATGCTACGACATATTCTTTGCTTTTTCAAAAAAAATATGGGGAACTTCTTCGTTTCCTTAAAAATCATTTAGCAATTTGAAATCCAAGGTCCCATGGGAATTGTATCCAAAAAAGTAACTTACTATAAATTAAGGCAGCTCCGGCGATATTTCTGTAGTGTGAAAATAACTATATTAAGGAAGATATATTGGAGCATGCATAAACTATTATCAGGGAAATCTAGCATTCACCGATTAAATAAAAAAACGCATTTCCACCAAATTAAAAGGGTAAAAGAGGGATCTAATACGTACCGTGGTACCAAGACTTGTGAAAATAGGATTATTGGGAGTACAATCAGTCGAGGAAAACACGTAGCAGTTATACATGCATTCATGAGTAAACGCTAGTAACTTGCGGAAACAAGAGATACTGAGATGGAACAATAAGGAATTTTTATAGAGGTTAGTGATCAGAAATTAGTGGAGAGTAGAAAAACGTACGTGCACTATACGGAATTACTTTAATATGGAGAGGGGTTTACAAGAAACTACTCCACTAAGTTTGTTGGAAATTGAATCAATATAAGGCGGTTCAACAGAAGACATGTGTTTGGGAAATGTACGAATTGAAATTAAGTGAAATAACACAAGCTCGAAAGAAGATAGCACAGAGGAACAAGAAGGGACATCAGTGGGTAAATGTGTGCAGATGTAGTGTCTTACTGAAAAATAGGCCAATAAACATACACGCCCGTGAAGAATATTGGTCAAAAAAGAGTGTTCAGACATTTTTAAAATTTCTGACCATTAAAAAAAAAATCTGTAAACTACATATTATTTGTGCCAATTGAGTGACATATCTCGATTGTTGAGCTTTCAGGATTTTTTTTTGAAATTTGATAGGTCTGTTTTAAATTGACCCCTTTGAGTTTAAAAACTGAATAAAATAATTAAACATAGAACTACCCAATTATTTATCCTGGAATCAACGAGACTACATTCTTTCTCTCCCCGCCAGAACGATTAATATCCTCCAATTATTCTATCTGCGTTCACCGCAGTTCCCCAGAATACAATGAGAGTAACCCATACACGGCGTAGCGCCGACAACGTCTCCGATGTTTCGATCATGTATTCTAACCGCGTTCATCGGCCCACCAGGATACCGCGAACGTAACACATGCAACCAGCCCGCGAGAGTCTCGGTCAATCCCGCTCCACACACCGCTGCATCGTTTTGGCTGCGATCTGCACTCCAACTGTTCAACCTACATCATATAGCATCATATACATCACTATCGCAGCTCCTCATTTCTGTTTTGGTATTTTTGTCTCACCTCTTTATTTTATGTTTTATGCATGATTCATGTCATTAAAAAGTTTTGTTTGCATATCTCTGGTTCAACCACACCTTATCTACCTTCCTCATTTTCTGTTATTTGCCTGTACATTTATGATACTTCGAACATCACCTCATCCTTGCTGTACAAGGTATTTTACCTAACAATTTATGTACAACGGGAATAGTGACTATTTCGTCTATGAAATATTAGTGAGAATTAGGAGACTTGAGAAAACTGTGGAAAAATAATAAAATAGAAAAACAAATTATACTAGTGACGTTAGAAAAATGTAGTACAGCAACATCAACTCACAGGTGAATACTGCACGACAAAGGACGAGGAGGAAAATAAATGGAAAAGAGAAGGAAAGCAGGAGTAAAGGACAGGAAGGTGGGGACGGAATCATTGGATATGAGAAAAAAATGTACGAGGATGTGCAAGAGGTATTGGAAAGTGGTAGGCTTAGACAATTCTTAAGGCAAATACAGAATGTCGCGTAATAGAATAAGGGATATCTTGAAGGATATAGGTGAAGCAAGGAAAGAGAACCGAATGGTGCATGTGAGGATAAAGGAATTAGAGGAATGGGATTACGATGTTGAAATAATGGCAAAGTTAGGGAAGAAACTAGAAGATGTAATATAACAGCAGATGGTAATGATATAATTGTTGAGAGTGAATACTTACAGGAGAAGGAAAGATATAAGGAAAAATTTCTTATTTTGGATAGCCTGCTAACTGAAAATGGAACAACAAGAATAGTTTTTTGTCAAAATGGAAACGGTAGATCAAAGTTATGAAGTGAAAAAAATGCAAATGGAAGAATATTGCAAGGGATAATATTTAGACATGGTTTAGTAGTTCAAAATAGAGACAAAGTGGGTTTCGATGGACGGCACGGACAGTCGATATTAGACTTAACGCAGACAAAGAGTACGGAGGATAATTGTGATTATGATTGGTGTAACATTTCGTAACATAACGTTCACAAAGTTACACAACAGTCAACAGCCCTCAGTTCACGCAGAAATTAGTGATTCCCATTTTTGAAGACTTGTAACGTACAATTTCATACGTTTGCCGCAAGATTCATCTATCCGAAGCGTCTGTGCACACAGTAATTAATGATTCCCTTTTTTGATGCGTCTCAGAGTACAAACGGACACATGAATCAGCGTTCCGTCCCACCTCACTCACTTGTGATTTATTTCCAGAAGCTTCTGATAGTAGTAACCTTGTAATTTGCCTGTACATTTATGATCCTTCGAACATCACCTCATCCTTGCTGTACAAGGTATTTTACCTAACAATTTATGTACAAACGAGAGATTGCATTAGTGTCTTCCATTATACAAATACAATTTTGGTTGGCAGAAAAGATAACAAATTAAAGAGATTAAAGAAATCCCACACGTGAAACTTTAGATAGATATTATCTTAGTAATTCTAAACAATAAACACCACCAAAGAAAAGTATAATAAAGATATAGGGTCATTTAGCAACGCAAGCATAATCAAAATGCAACAGCTTAAAAAAGAGATTATAGCGCGACATAAGTTCTAAGTGTCTGTAAACAAAATTATGTAATTATCTCGTAAAGTATAATATAAATTTATAAAACACAAATGTAATCTGTTAAAAACATGTCAGAAGAAATGTCAGTCTATAATTGCATCCCTGTGTCAAAGTCGGTTAACAATATATTACTGCAGCGTTGTTTGAACACTGTTAATCAGGACTTCGGGAGGAATAACCGTGTTATTCAATATAGCAGACCCGACATACAAAAAAATAAACGATGAGTTATTTAATTATCAGTTTGCGGTAAAGAACAGTGAATAGACAAGAAAAGTGAACCAGTTATAAGGTTATAAAGTTATTGAAAATCCAGTGAAAAAAAATTTGAATTATAGAATTATCAGTTTCAACAAAGAACAGTGAATAGCAAAGAAAATTGAATAGTGAAAGTTATAAAATAAATTTAAAGTGAGTGAAATAAGCACTTTTTGAATGGAAATTGAAAACAGTGAAAATTACAAATAGCGATGCATTGAAATTAGCAGGTGAAACATAAGCGTGACTATTTAAAGCAAAGTATCGAATTCTTGAAAAAAAAAAAAATTGCTCCTCTCAAACCAGCAAGTTGTCAGTTTCAATGTGGTAATATTCTATGTGTCACGTTTTTCTACCACCTGGATCAAGGAAACTACACAACAACTGGAAAAGAAGACATCTCAGTTTCGGTCCATGAAATGCTTTTAAAGCGGTCATGAACATTTGAGTCACAAACACATTACTAAAGATCTTCCAAATTATAAAGCAAGCTGGTAATTATAAATACACCAAAGAGAATTATCACCAAGAAAGAATTTATTTTACTTTGATATTATATCGTGTAATGTTTTTTAATTGTCATTGTATTATATATTTATGTCTAATCATACCCATTCAGAGTCAAAGTAAATAAGAACCGTCCATTTCAAATCTCAAAATCATTGTATTTAGCAAGTGATTTACTACTCATTTATTGAATAAATTTATTATTTATTTTACATATTTTCTTGAATGTCTACCGTCGAAGTAGTTGTCCTCCGGAATTGAAGTTCACTTCCCCCTCATCCAAAAATATGATTTTGTCAACTTTGCTGATCTCTCCGACGTTACCAACGTGGGCAACTCACCAATTAACATACTG
Source organism: Laupala kohalensis (assembly GCA_002313205.1). Classification (NCBI taxonomy): domain Eukaryota; kingdom Metazoa; phylum Arthropoda; class Insecta; order Orthoptera; family Trigonidiidae; genus Laupala; species Laupala kohalensis. The sequence continues at coordinate 10,199 of NNCF01127451.1, read as the reverse complement.
CGCGTGCAATAACGTCTGATTACAGGGGATAATATCTTAAACAAGAAAAACATGCAGACCGCAGAGGGAAGTGGGATAAAGAATATTGAGAAAAGTAAATCGGATAAGGTATAGAAAAAGAATGAAAGATTAAATATGGATAGGAAATTATGTAACAATAAAAGAGCATTTAAATGATGTAACAATAAAAGTGCATTTAAATGATGTAACAATAAAGAAACATTTGTAATTAAATAGAAGAAAAAGGAAACAGTATTAGAGATATGTAATAAATTGTGTCAAGAACTAGAGATGCTACAAACAAAACGGTAGGCATCAAAACAGGAAACCAGCGATACGATTAAATGGAGAGAACATTTATCATTCTTTGGTAAAGTTAGGGTCCACAACATTCAATTTAGAAAGACATCTACTACAGCTCTATAGAGGTATGATACTACCAGTTATTACTATAGTTGTTAAACTTTGTCGAGGGTATTAAAACACATTAAAAAGCAAAAGAAATTGGAGCAATTGCAGAGATTATGTCTCCTAAAATTTGGCAGAACTTATCGAGCAGTTTCGGGAGAAGCATTGAATGTGTTCGTAGAGGTTAAACCAATCGATCTTACTTTGAAAAAATATATAAGTAAAAATGCGTCGATCTGGACAGATAGAAATCGATGGATAAACGATAAAAAAAGAAACTAAGGGATGAAAGAGGACAATAATTTCTAAATTATCAGAGGTATGGCAAGTGAGCTGGAACATAGCGAAGAAAGGAAGAAAAACGTACGAGTTTATTCAGAATGTCAGAAATGCACTTGTGAATCGTAAATAGTTTATCCCCGAATGTGCAGCGGCGCAGTTTCTCACCTATCATGGAGACTCAACAGAATACCTGAAAGATCCCACATTACAGTTGACAGCAGTTGCATGTGTGGTGAGAGAGAAGAAACGCGAGAACAAGTTTTTTTGGGAATGTCCCTTCTATTCAGAAGGACGTGCAACATACATCCCAAGAGTGACGACACGAGAAGTGCGTGTAGTATTAGGGAAAGAAATGATCAGAACAGAGAAGATTTACAAAATTTTCAAAGACTTTATAGATGAAATAATATTAATAAAAGATGTAATGAAAAAATGTCAGGGAAACACAGACAGTAGAATTGAACTATAAATTAGAAGATATGATGTGGACAATGTCTAATGTTACAAATAAATTATGAAAATATTAATAGTAATTACTAGATATGTATTTTGAATGTCATTGCGAGCTGTGTAATGTCGTAGACGCAACATATCATTAAAAAATTTAAAGACTTTATAGCAATTTTCTAGCGCGTAATTTACTCAGTCGATTTTTTTGAAAATAAACTGATTACCTCGCGGTATTCCTGTCTCTCAGTCTAATTCATGAGATACGCATATTTTACCTCTGGGCGCGTGGTCACCCACACACGTCTCAGTGGCTGTTCCAGAAGCTTCTTCAAGAGGAGGATAGTTATCTTTTCAAAAGCGGGGGCCACTTCATCGACCCCATCTATGAAGACGGACATTGCGCCCTCTTTCTTGATGGAAGATTCGAGGTAGCGCCGCGCCGACCCCGTCTCCGCCTCCGCCGCCGCCGCCAACAACTCCACCACTTGATCCACTGTCACCTCTGTGGAGAAATAAAGAAATACAACTATGTATTTTTGGTTTTTGTACGGGGTGATATGGATTTGATGTATAATTTTTGCAGTCTTGAGTCCCACACGTTGTTTTTTAAATCTGCTTCTAGATAACAACTGAAAGCGAACATTTTTTTAAATAACTTTGTTTCACAATTAGTAGTAAGTTCGTCAAATTATGAAAAATTCATCCTCTAAAGCAGGGATTTCTAACTGGCAACTTGCGAAAGCTATTAGAAAAACGAACGCATCTTCAAAAAAAGCAATGAAACAAATATTATTTATTTCCATTGGGGAAAAGTAAACAAAAAGAGTTAATAAATAATTATAGAGAAACCCATGAAGAGAAGAATCACACCCTCAACTTGAACTGTGTGATCTACAAGGTGATGTGTTTCCACACACCATCTACAAGAAAAAGGCTCTCATTTCTTCAAATTGCTATCTAGTAAAAAATATCCAAACTAAGACAATTTCCTCTAAAAATGACTTCAGTGTTCGTGTGCATGGACATATGTGGGAGTGTTTTTCCTTCCCTAAAATAGATTTAAAATTTTTCAAAAATCAGTTTAATTGCAGATTGCTTCATGCTGTAGCAAAACTTTTAAGAGTAGCAACAACTGATCTCGAGGTAGACGTTGTTTATTGCCCTCTGTATTCCTATAAAATCGCAGTTTTGTAAGTTTTCTTTTCACAACATTAATAATTTCTGTTCGTCATTCGGTTAAATTTTGAACGTGCTGCCATTTTAATATTGATTCAAATATCTTATTACTTAAATTTACGTTTTGTAGGTATTGTTTAGGTAACAATTATTTCATCAAGTCTTTTGTTTTCTTTTTTGCCATTTTTATGTTGATTAAAATAAACCTGCTTTTTGAGTGTTCTTCATTCATAACATTTTTTTCGTATAAAATTGTTTGTTTATTTTAAACTTTATTTATTGTTTTGTAATAGGTTTTTAAGCAATAAAATAACTAAACATTGATTTTTATTAAAATCTGCAAATTATTTTTTATTTTTATACTGGCAGAATTGTTTAAATATTAGCCTTTTATTAAAGTGCGGAGCTCAATCATTCTCGAAGTATCCAATTAGGCCCCAAAGCCCTTAAAAGTTGAAAATCCTCGCTCTAAAGTGATAGACACAAAGAAGTGGAATTGTTTTTGGAATCACATAGATTATTTTTAAACTTACGTGTTTTTAAATTATTTTGTTGAAACAAAACGATGTTATTTTTCTCTTTAAATACAGTTACGAAACTTAAAGGTTCCAGTGAACTAACCGGTTTGCTGTTTCCATTTTCTTAAAAGATCTTGATGTTTGAGTATCTTCACAAAGATAACCCATTGCGTCGGACATTTTTTCTGCAATTGTGAAGCGAAGCATGAAATTGTTGTGGTCTTTCCACATCCAGCTGGACCTGAATGTAAGACAGGGAGAGAAAAATTAAATGCGCTCTTTCGGAAGAAATCGAAAAAAAAAATACGTAACATCAATACAGTAGGGTGAAATTGGGTAGATCGCAATTTTCAATGTATGATATTCATTGTATCGGGTATAATTAATGTACGTAAGATTTTAAAATAAGATTGAATAATCTACAATTCAGTTCCTGATGTATTCCTTCAATGTTCGTTGAGAAACTTACCCACGAGAAGAGAGCTCTCCAAGTCTTCTAAAGACGTCACAGAGCGATGATGACAAATAGATCCCTCCACGTCACAGTCTTTGGTAAAGCAAGGTGAGACAAAGGCCTGCATTGTTTCCTGGGGAGAAAAAGTTTGTTGAAAATACACATTTGCAAGCTTAATAATTTAAATGTAAAACTATAGAATGAAAAATATTTATATGCATATTTAACGTTTTCACACTGTTACATTATTCAATGTCATGTGTAGATTAATTTTCTCACGTTTTGGATTAACTACTACGTACCTATAATATCTAAAATATATACAGCTGATGGAGTCTTTCACTCATTATGACGCATTTGTTAGCGGCGTATTAAAATGGTTGAGGACTCATTTGGACTCGTCTTAAAAGCCATTGGGTATGAATTTTCGTTGCGTCGTGAAATAATGATACGTAAATTGTCAAAAGACAGGTAGCAGCCATTTCCTAATCTGATTTTAAAGACACTCGCTAATTGTTCTTAGCGCTTTCCGTGCCATTCGCAACCCCTATGGATGTACTTCCGAAACCCGACCTCTTTTGACTGCATATCTAAGATATTCCATGTTCTAGTACAAATCACTTTGAACCGAATGAATAAACATACATTTCTATAATTCGGCTCATATGTATGGTCTGTGGGAAACAATTAAAAGAAAATTTGAAGCACATTTATACGACGTCTCTTCACCGAGATGGAAAATACTCTAACTACTTTGAATGATAAGCACTTACTTCCTCTCCTACAGAGTCCCTCCACATGAGACGCACATCTTCCACATTGGTTCCACTAAGGTACTCCACGAGGTGGACGGTCGGCGCTGACTTTTCTCTCGCTATGGCCTCCAGGGACTCTTTGCNACTGTCCATCTGCAAAGACAAGTTGTTGATTATTTGAGGGATACGATCGACAAACAGAACACTTATCTTTTGAATATCATTGTGAGGATTAAAGACCCAAAGTACAACCCGACATATCATATTTCTTGTTGATTGAACAATCCGACACACTCCGTCGAGATTTTCCTTCGACCTCCGAAATACGATTGAGAAGCTATGAAGCAGTTTTCGCGATCATCCCTCCCCATTAGCTGACGCAGTCATAGTTTGCACGCTGGCCAAGTAGCTTCCGGGTGAGAGCGGGAGATATGTTGCGCTGTTTATACGAAGCCCCCACACCTGCCCTTTTGGGCAAATCACACGACAGGTCCCCAAGCAAACCAGTGACCAGAGGAGACTCCTTATACTGGGAGCGCTTTTCCACGTATCAGCTTGTCATGCTATTCTATTAAAAAGTTTCGGGTTTCGGGAAGTTAAAAGGAATATGAAGAGGGCTTCACCGCTGCGAATGGAGCAGGAGGTGATGGGTTCGAGTCCCGGTCCATTCCTCTTTTGCCTGGCAATATTTTTCAACTTAGGAACTACATACCTCTTGATGTTGAAANGGAGGTGATGGGTTCGAGTTCCGGTCCATTCCTCTTTTGCCTGGCAATATTTTGCAACATAGGAACTACCTACCTCTTGATGTTGAAACATTTTTACAAGATCAGTAGATACTTGGAAGGTAAACTTTCTACTTCCATTCATTGTTCACTATTATTTTGTGTATTAAGTATTACAAATGGAGTCAGCATGACTCAGTGGGTAGGGCGCTGAATTGCTGGTTGGATGGTCGGGATTCAATCCCCGGTGAGGTGGGGATTTTTCATCACATATTAACAAACAGACTGAATCCCCGTTCTACACAGACTGTTGTAAAATGAGTACCAGGGTTATCCTGCGGTCAGACCGATCGAGCAAGATGATGACCACATCTCCTCCTAGTGCCGAGGGCAAGGAATTGTGGAGCTCTACCCTCCGCGAACCCCTTGGGCACATTAGAGATCTGTCCAGGGATAGATAGATTCTGAAGTACTACTAATATTATGTATTAAATATGCTAAAGAATTTGAATGGTTAATATACGACCAATCGTGTTCGAAACTATCATGAACCTATTTAGGGAAGAAACAATGTTATTTAGACATAACACGAAAAATTGTAACATAACCCAGATAAGGCAGAACTACCACAACAATGTTACAATAGTGAAGAAGTAAATGAAGAAATGCAAAGTTTCTACAACTTACACGGAGGAAAATTATTCGTTCTAAATAATTTTAATAACAATGTAATAGAGAATGTGAGCAGAATTTTCAGATGCTTCTACTGAAATTTTGGTGATGGATCGGGTGGTTTTTTCTAGCCTGCTTAATTGAAGTATTTCATGTGATTTACTAGGAATGCCGTATCAACTACCAGGCGCACCTTGGTTCAACCAACACCCACTAGATCGCAGGTCAAATGACGCACTCTGACGTCACACATCCTGGCGGCAGGTGTGTGATTTGGTTGCGTAATTCAAAGGTGTGACAACGTGTATAGTTTGAGTATGCGTTTACACACATAACAAGTTTTTTTTCCTGGATGAAAGGGAAATTATGCGACTGGCGAGTGTGTGATGTCTTTAATTTCTTAAAAGACAAAGACAAGAGAAGAAAATAGGTGACTGACATATGAGAGAGCATTTAAACCCAACACAAAGTTCAGTGGTAAGCGTGGTTTTGTGAGGTTAAGGTGCACATTGCTCTTTCGGAATATTAAAGTAACTCTACTTGTAACGTATTATTTATTAATTACAGTTTTGTCATCGACATTTTGCTGACTCAATATTGTGTGTGAGTCCAGTGTCGTGAGTTGGAAAACTGGGGAGAAATCAACTGTGCCATGCAAAAAACACGGTTAGAAAGAATAGTTGTTCCTGTTATTTTGCCACCTTCTTCCTCCAGTTCGAGATCCAGTTCATCTTTATTTGACTAACTGTTTTATTAAGTAAATGATGAAAATAAATATTAGTTTGTACCATTCATTACAAATCCTATCAAAATTCTTATTTCTGCAGGTATAGTATGTTTTACAAAAACAATAAGAAATTCTTGTTACTATCACATATATTCTCATTAGAGTTACTGCAGGTCTAGTACATTTTACTGAACCGAATGAAAGCAAACAATTAAGGTTACTAAATCTAGGAGTTTAGTCATTTTTACTGGACTTCGGTCTACTAGACTGGGTTACTACTAGTCGCATTTTACTAAACTTTTTATAGGTTCATATTTTACTGGAAGGTCTAGTTAATAAAACTAGGGATTTAGTAGAATTAACTAAAATGTTTTCTGCGTGTACATTTGGCTGTTCAGAAGAATGATCAATGAAATTATTTTCTTTAAAGAGTATAAAATCTCTCTTAATTATTTACTTTAACACTAAAGAAGAGATAGTTGTAATGTAATCGATTCTATGAAATCACTATCCCGAAGTGACAATAAGAGAGGATGCAATTACTTCTTTTCGTAGAAGAGGACTTCATTCGTAGAACATAATGCCAAATATGATACGGGTAAACTTAAAAATAAACTGTGTTGAATTGTCTTCGTCAATATGTTTTAGTATGTTTAGAAGCGAACATGTTAACAAGAAGAATAGATCGAATTTTAAGAGAAAAAATGATATCTTTTAATCATGCTCATAATCAATTTACTATCCCAAATTACTTGGTAATTGTTGAGCGTTAGCAACATTATCAAATAATGATAAATTACAAAACGTTTTTATGTTGCTCATTGTTTTATTAATTTCTAACAATTATACAGTAAGCAATATAAGAACATCTTTTAATTTATCATTATCCCAAATTGCTGAAAATAAGCTACCCTGTAAGATTTGGGAATGTAAGAAATATACTCACCGTTTATTGTCTTTGACAACCTTCTCCGCATCGTCGTCTGGTGTCAGTATGCCCAATATACGAGCAGCTTCTTCGAGGATGTTTTTGGGGAATCCCAGAAGGGCCAGTCTCCCACCATTAAGCGCTGCTTCTTTGTCACAAATCACTTTCGCAGACAACACGTGGTGATGGCTGAAGCGACGATCCAGTATTTCCTCTTTAAAAAAACATCCGTGGTGATATGAGAAGTGGTTTGTCTTCTTATACGATTCAATGGATAAATTAATATGAACAGACGGAAAGGAATAGCTCTAAACTGAAGTTTTTTTCATACTTTACGTGGAGAATTGTATAGGTATGTGGCAACTTTGAAATATAAAGATGCAACAAAAATAGTTTCAATACTGTAAGATTTCATTAATTCTTAATTAATAATGAGTATAATGAGAACCAGTACAAGTAAAAATATTTCGTAAGTGAGCGGAATCGAAACCGAATTTCTGCTACGCAGCGGCGAGGAAGACGGCCATTGAAAAAGACGCAGGATTTTGCGTTTTGTTGTTTGTACGATGGTTATAAAAGTTCAGTGAAAAGAAGAGTGGTAGAGTACGACGCATTTATTTTTGGCTAAAAGTGGGAAGGGGATAGAAAATTTACTAACACAAAAGTGATGGCGTCGTTAGATTTGGACTAGGAACCAACGGGAAATTACCAGAAAGACGTTGAAGGAGACGAGGTCAGCGGTAGTGACCAATTTTAGGTTTTAATGTGCAGCTGGCAGAGAAACTCTAGTCGTGGGTGGGGAGATACGTAGAGGCTCTTTACAAATTTAAAAAGATGAGAGGATCGGCAATAGGCAGCGACCCAAAGAGAGTGGGTGTGAGGGGGCTCGATCCGTCGCTGGCGAGAATTGTCTAGGGAGAGCGGCAGACATCACGAGGCAGCAACCGTTTGGCTAGCGTCGTACGACGGGTTAGAAAGGGTGCACTGAAGACAAGGGAAATGACAGTTATAAGTTGGGGGTTTTGTGCATGGTAGTGTTGATTAATAGATGGTAGCAATGAGTAATTAAGTCAAGTTAATTTTCGAAAAGGGCATTTTCCTATAACAACGAACTCCGTATGTGGTGTTTACTTAAGTAAAAATAATACGACATCACGGTTTTATTTCATTAAATTCCCTGAGATTTTTTTTCATTTGTTTCATTGCAATTAGTCTATTTCGCCTCCCTTTTCCTTTTGTTCTATTACGATACTGAAATTATATGATGGATTAATTTTAAGTTATCATTGCTTTAATACATTTTATTTATGTGTTTCCTTTTATGTATTGTACTGTGAGATATGAAGATGTGAATGATTCGCAATATTACTCAGTTTAATGGGGAAAGTAAATAGAGAATATTTTGTATATCCCTCTGGCATTACAAATGTTCTACCTGCCGATTCCTGAATCCTTTTTCCAATTGTCCATTCCCTTTTGTTGGTTATAAAATCGGCTCGGACGTCTTTTCGCATGGAAGGCCACGTCTGCTCCAATTCTTCCAGATGCATTTCTTCTCCCTGCAAAAACGAAGAAGGAAAGCGATTATTTACAAAGAACAAACGTCTATCGCCGGAGAAGAGGGCAGGATCAGGATTACGTAACATCAATGTAATCTAATAACACTCTCTTTTGATATTTGTTTCCATGATGCGCTATAAATATGACCTTTGGTAATTGTGAAAAGTACACATATTTAATAAGAGGTTATATAAATACGAATATTTAAAAAATAATAATTTTGGTTCAACATATTTCTGAGACTTGCCTGAAAACAAATATGCATTATGTGGTTCCTGATAAAATAGTTTCTGGCATGATTATTTTCTATTTTTCATAAAAGATGAAATAAAAATATTAATATATTGTGCATAGCTCTTCTTCTTAAAAATACCTACGATATAATGAATAACAACTTTGATACAAACTTAAATTTAAATAATTTATGTAAAATTTGCCAAAGAAATGGAATTTTAAAATTTTGCCGTGTGACGTCTATGATTGCTTAAGATTTATGATTTGTGACGTTAGATTCTCAGAAAATAAATAAAAATGTTACATATCTCAGTAAATATTAAAGTATTATTCATTGCATAGATAATTTTTCCTAATTGTTGCTTCTTTAATTATATTGATACCCAAGTGATCTACGTTTAGAATCTATGAAAGGGAAAAGCAAGCCATCTTTTTTCATACACAGAGAACACGTAAACCGAATTTCGAAGCTGTGGATTTTTAAATATCCGAATAAGAAATAAAAAGTAAAAAGATATCAGAATCGAAAAGGCCGTAGTGTGGCAATTATTCCCACACTGACGAACAGGGTGCGCGCAATATTTTGCCATTTATGACTCGGTGGCTAAATATTCGCGACAGAAATGCTTTCTACCCCTTTACGCAATTAAACTTTACGAACTATACATATTGATCTCCTTGAATATTGTAATTTGTATGTTCACATGATAGCATAAATGACCACTTACATGGAAGGTAACTATTCGCTCCAACATCGACTGTTGCATTTCATCACTAAGGTCTTGTAATTGCCAGATGTCCTCAAAGACATCCTTCTCTGCATTTTGAATTGCCACTTCAAGGACTCCACTTCCTGGTTTCAAAGAAGTCAAAAGCTTTCGTGCAAGATCAACGTCTGCAAGAAAAAGATTCTACATGTATTCTAAAGAAGGTATTTTCGTTTCNGCCAAAAGCTTTCGTGCAAGATCAACGTCTGCAAGAAAAAGATTCTGAATGTATTCTGAAGAAAATATTTTCGTTTACGAGACATCACTTGCAGACAACGCAACTGATGAGATAAATCGTATAATGGAAGACGATCTTATATTTTAAATTATTTTTCTTATCAAAAATATTTCTTTTGCGTTTTAAATTAAGGATACATGTATGTATCATGGAAAAATGAACACTTTTAGCGTCTTTAATATTCTGATTCGTATAACTTGCCTTTTCTTTTTTTAAAGTCATGAACGATGACTTTGACGCTTCTAACTGCCGAAATGAGAGCTTCTTCTTTAAAGCCATTAAGGATTGAACCGTCCACGTAGAGC
>NNCF01127449.1:324644-343302 GCA_002313205.1 Laupala kohalensis | reverse complement strand
TAGATCATGTTATATACATGATATACGTATGAGGATGACTATTCATATGTTACATATATATATGGATGACTATTCCACTAAATCATGCATTTTTGTGAATTACAAATTATTGTTTTCAGTTCACCTAGTGGTACCGTACGAATTAGAATCTACAGCAACTACTTATCTCGCTGGTTTTTGATCTGGGGTAAATTTCAAAGTGAAGTACAGGTGGCAAAAGCTGTTAACACTAGGTCACAGTATTCAAACAGAAACTATGTACATAATTTTTAGTGGAATAAACAGTGCGAATGAGCAGGAAAGAAAATACACCTTCATATGTCAAAGAATTCACACGTGCATCAGTTCGTTAAAACATTTAGAACGAAAAGCGCTTTCAGGAACTTCACATTAACTAGAAAGATCTAACAAAATCATATAAATCCTGAAAAAAGGAGGTATGAACTTTTGAATTGTTTTTTATTATACTACTTTTGCATATTGATGAATGTTTAACCCCGGCTACATTTATTAGAATTATATGAATCTCGTGTACAAGAAGATAGTGGGCGTGAAACGCAAAAAGTACGTAACATTATCTGTAGCAGCAAGTTAATTAATGAAGATGAAACCTTGAAAATGTTTTCAGTCCCAAAAATCATTATTGTACATAATGTGTGTGATTGAAGTGTTTATTTATCGTTAGTAATCACCATTGTTATTTAGTTTTTGAAAGTCATACATGTCGCATTACACTAATCGTGAGTCTACGGAAACAATCGGTTACTTGAGGAAATCTGGTTTCGTAATACTCACCTTGAGCGTGCAGTGCAGTGCAGTGATGAAACATACAGTGATTGGAGCGCTTCAAGGCAGCATTTATCACTTTCCGTGTTCAGTGGTTTTCAAGTCAAACGTGGAAGGCGAAGGCTGGAAAAATACTGCACTGCTTTTTCGTCAACACAAGATTTTGCAAGTACTGACACAAACTACTAATTATTTAGATTACACGTTTTTTCACCTCTTAGTTTTCAGTGAAATATATTTCTGTGGTATATTCAGTGGAATATTTTACTGTATATAGTGAATATATTATTTCACAGGAATATATTTCGTAGGAATATAATACATGGAAAGTCATCCGTTCGAAAACTAAATCACATATTAATGAATCCGTACGACACCTTCGTAGTTCTCCTAAATCGGTAGGAACGAATCGATATCGTAGCAAAATGATGATGTTATTATAATCATTATTATTATTATTATTATGTATTTTTATCTCAGCTAATGCTAGTATCTTTCTTTCAACTGGAAATGAACCACATTCCTTGGGTTGGAAATAATCCATATAGCAGCTACAATACTTTTCTCTGGATATGGGCAGTTCCCAATATTTTTGAATTTCATTTAGATTTACATTTCCTGGTATTTTCTGTACATATTGCTCTATTGCTTTATTGATAGTTCCTAATGCCCCTATTACTACTGGTGTGATGTCTGTTTTTGTTTTCCACATTCTCTGAATTTCTATTTTTAAGTCTGTGTATTTTATTATTTTTCAGCTTCTTTTTGTAAGATGTTCATATCTTTGAGCACTGTAATATGTATTAATCGACAAGTTTTGTCTCTATTGTTTTGCACTATAATATCAGGTTTGTTAGCAGCTACTGATCTATCAGTTACTACTTGCTGGTTCCAAATGATAATTATGTCTTCTTTGGTATTAACTGGTTCTGAGTTATGTTCATACCACTTGTTGGTTACGTCTATCTTGTATTTTTTACAGATTCTGTAGCTTACAATTTTGCAAACATTATCATGGCGGTGTATGTATTCATTTTTTGCCAGTATTGGACAGCCAGAAACTATATGGTCTATTGTTTCTTCATACTGTTGGCACAGCCAACATTTACTATCTATATTTTCTTTCAAAATGTGTTTCCTAGAATAACATGTTTTGAGGTCCTGGTCCTGTGCTGCTACCAGGAGGCTCTCCGTTTCTCCCTTGAGATGACCTGCTGTCAACCAGTTAAATAATTTTTCTCTGTCTATCAATTTGTCTTCCATCTTGCGTATCGACTGTCCATGCATTAGTTTACTTCTCCATTTGTCAAAAATGGTGTTTTTTATTTTCTCCTTGAAATTTGATTGGTTGTCTTCAATTGAGATCTCTTCAATTGCTCGTTCTTCTGTTTCTATGGATTTTCTATATTTTAATGCATTTTTCTTAAATGAATTTATGTTATTTCTTTGTTGGTCACACTTCTTTAAGACACTAAGATAAGGGTCATTGATACTTTGCTAGATATAATTGTGTAGATTTTCAATTGCTTTGTGTGTTGTTTCTATGTGTATTAAACCACGTCCTCCTTTCTTTCTTGACACGTAAAGTCTATCAATATCAGCCTAGGTGATGTCTATGTAGAGTAAACAATTTTCTAGTTTTCCTATCAATTTACCTCAATTGGCCAATTGATCTCTGAAACTGTATTGCATAACTGGTACTGCATAAGAATTAATTGCTGTGAATTTGTTTTTTGCATTCAAACTTGTTTGTAGAATTTGTCTAGTTTTTCTAATATATGATGTTTTCAGTTTGTTTTTCATTTGATTATGATTAATACCATCACTTCCTTCTATTCCCAAATATTTGTATATGTATCCTGGTTCTAATTGTTTAACGTTTGTAGAAATGTTGAAATCGGGTTTTGGGGTATTATACAATTTTCCACATTTTAAAGTTACTGTTGAGCATTTGTCCATTCCGAACTTCATACCAATGTCCTCACTGATTAACTTCATTGTTTTTATTTGTGTTTCCATATCTTTTTTTGGGAATTGCAAATAATTTTATATCATCCATGTACCATAGGTGGTTTAATTTAATTTCCGTTTTGTCGAGAATATATCCTAATTTACTTGTTTTTAGTTCTCTTGTGGGAATGAGGGCTATACAGAAGAGTAATGGTGATAGTGCATCTCCTTGGAAAATTTCAAGATTTTTCGCTATTATATTAGGTCCTAAGAGTAATGTTGTATTCCATTGCTCCATACTATTTTCATAGAATGATATTAATTTTTCGTTTGCTTTTATCATTTTAAGCGATTTGATAATCCATGAGTGTTGTATACTGTCGTATGCTTTTTGGTAATCTATCTATTCAATGTTCAAGTTCTTCTTTTTTGATTTACAGTCTTCTGTAATAGCCTTTGATATCAACAGTTTGTCTTTGAACCTTTCACACATCTTTTCTGTTCTTTGGCCATTATTTGGTACTGCACTACATGTGTCTCAATTCTACTTGCCATTCTTGTATGTGGTAGGTAGGTAGGTTATTGGTCTATAGTTCTTTGGATCTTTGGTATTTTTTCCTTTTGAAATCAAGTAAGTCAAACCATCAGCTAGTCATGTTGGGCAGGTTTTAGGATTTTCTATAATTTCGTTTAATTATGTTATATTGAATGAAAATGGGAGACGGGACCGAGATTCGAACTCGGGACCTTGAGCTTAGCGCTTACCGACTGCGCCATCCCGTTCACTTTTGGGTCTCGCAAGTTGAATAAGGATGGATGACAGGCCCGGGAGGCGAACGGGATGGTGCAGTCGGTAAGCGCATGAGCGCGCCATCCCGAGTTCGAATCTCGGTCCCGTCTCTCATTTTCATTCAACATAACATAATTAATCTGTTACCTGGCGGTGAGGTTCACCGTAATCTAGGAGATTTCAATGTATTATTTCTTTGTAAAACTTACAACCAGTAGTTACTGATTTTGTCAATGGCTGGTGCTTTCCAGTTTGACAGTTTACCTGTGCTATTTCTTATTTCTTGTTCAGTAATTGGTGTCAACACCATGGTTTCTGGAATTTTCCTTTCCATTTTCTCTGTCTGTTTTTAAATCCATTCAGCATCTTTATAATATGTATTCTCCCTCTCCAAGATTGCTTTCCAGTATTCTCTCATTTCATCATTTGTGGGGTATTCTTCTATTCCTTTGCTCTACTTTTCATTTAGTTTATTGTAGAACTTTCCTTGATTTTCTTGGAATAGTTTGTTTTGAATAACCTTATTTTTACGATTTTCATATCTATGGATTCTTGTACTTGTAGCTGTGATCTTTTGCTTTAATGGTTCTATCAGTGTTTCTTGATCAGTTTCCAGATTTATATTATATTTTCGCTTGATTTGAGTTACTTTCCATCTGTTTTTCTTGAGATTTTCTGGATTTTCTGAGAGGAGGGACAATTGTTTTCCGTAGTCTTATAACTTTCTGTTATATATGTTTCCACACTGGTGTTACCAACTTTTTATGATTTACCTTATGATTTCTGGGTTTATATTGTGTTATTCTATATGTGACCACTTTAGCTGTTGCATACATTATTTCATTTAATTATACTATGTTGCCTGGTTCAGCTTTCTGCATTATATTACGCATTGCTTGATTTGCTTCTCTTAATGCTTGTTCTACCTTCTTATTATATGGCAATCTATTGAGTGTATCCCTTTTTCCATTGGGATTTGATTAACTATGTACAATACCTGTTCTATGTTCTCTTCTATTTATTTTCTTCTTCTTCATTTTCTATTGATTTGACTGGTGGACTTTCTGAATGGATTGTCAATTGATGTTCCTGCATTGTCTCTTAATTAAGATTCTTATCAGTTCTGTTTCCGATTGCTTCATCTATACTTTTCTGATTTATTTTATTTCAACTGCTATCACTTTATTATTTTTCATAACATATCTTCTTTGATTTGCCAACAGTATGGATGTTATACTTGGTATGCTTTGAGGGTTTCGAGATCTCCAGAAATCAAAAACACTAGCTTGATTGATCACCCAACCTCTTTCCAGGAAGAAGTAGCACTAAAGGATTTTTTTTCATTTCCTCTCTACTCCAAGGTTGTTTATTTATTCTGGTCCTCCTTGTAGTAACGTTTGCAGGTGATTCCTTGTCCATTGAAAGTATCTCTATAATGGTACCTCAATTTTGATAATTAGTATGACGGAACAAAACGGTATACTTATAAAATGTTTTAGAAATAATTATAGAGCGTTTTGTGTTCATTCTCCTCCATTTCAGCAATTAATTGAAATTAAAACATAGTTAGTCTAACGGTTTTATGATCAAATAATAATTACCTTCGATATTTTTTCTTTAAAAAGTCTGCTTTTTGAAAAACGTTTTTAGAGTACGAGACGTGATATCCATTATTAATTATCGAAATAAATTCCACACTTTTAAGCTTCAATATTCTTCTTCTATTCATTATTTTTTACTTCTTGCTCAAAGGGTTCAGCAAATAAGATACGGAAATGCCCCATTACACTGATTTTAATGCGTCATTCAACTGGTTGTCAAAAGTAACACCTCTGGCAAAAATATTGAGTCACAAATTCGATCCCCTGAGCCTCATGGAAAAAAGTTTTATAAAAATATCTTGACCTTATGGGGTTTAAAGCAATTGCAAGAACATCAAAATCTGCACTTATGACCCCTTTGAAGGGAAATTTTATTTTTCATAGAGTTTTTAAAATTTATATCACGAATTTTTCATACTTCGAAATTATTCATACCAAAATAGATCGAAACACTTTTTCATTCATATTGAAAAAGTATGAATGAACTTTCATAGGGCAAGTTATGTTTTTTCCTCATTTTGTTTTTTGCACTAGCTTAGAATTTTCTGATCTTTTTCGTCCTAGCAGAAGGACGGGAAACCTCTATAAAAGTCATTTGAGATGCTTCCTTCCAGAAGGACTATACATCCTTCAGAAGGACCCTTGTTCGGTCACTCATTAAATTTCCTGCATTTTATACAGGATCTTACACCTCTTATGCATGGAAAAGACTAATATATTTTATTTTTTATTTAGATTTAATCATTCACCAATCCTATGACTGAGATGAAGAATTACTTGCAAGGAGTCATCGCCATAATTGTCGTGGTAGCGACAGTGCACTTATGTACTGCCATAATGTGTCCACCAAACTACTGTGGTAGTGTTGCCTGTGCTATCGCGGATCCTACTTGCGATGGCGAGATAAGACCAAACTCCACGTTCTGTGGATGCTGCCCTGCTTGTATACACATTATACGTAAGAGTTTGTTATTAAACAATTAATACTTTCTTCGTTTTCCAAANACTTATGTACTGCCATAGTGTGTCCACCAAACTACTGTGGTAGAGTTGACTGAGCTATCGCGGATCCTACTTGCGATGGCGAGATAAGACCAAACTCCACGTTCTGTGGATGCAGCCCTGCTTGTATACACATTATACGTAAGAGTTTGTTATTAAACAAATAATACTTTCTTCGTTTACCAAGATATATTTTCTACTTTAAATCTGTTTTAGACTCTTCTACCTGTTTTAAGGTACATTCTGATACATCGAATAATCTTCATCAATCATAAGTAATCTTCTTTCTCTCTTCCTTGTTGTATACATAACTACATAAATTTTGATAATGATCAATCCTCGCCGATCAGACAATTTATTTCAATTTAATACAAATAGACAAATTAAGACAAACACATTCATTATATATATTGCATTAACACCCACATCCTACAAACTGCATACAAGGAGGTAAATTTTAAAATCAAGATTTAAAACAAAAGAAATCCTACGAATATGGAATATGAAGTGTGTTCTAATAGTCCTTATTGTGTACTATAGTTCTGCGTTGACGTATTACAATCAAGAAATGTCCATGTCTGGTTGAATATAATTGAAGACTCATATTTTAACGTTTTATAATGTTGTAACATCAGGACCAGTGCAGTCTATCGATTTTTGAAATATTAACATTTTCAAATATTTTGCTAGCCGGAAATTCCTAAGGAGATTAAGGGTCGGGCCAGTCGCCGCCAAATAAGGAAAAATACCCGCCACTAAGCCTTCCCGTTTATTGTGTAGAGGCTGAACAGTTTCCATCTACTTCTGAAAATTGAGTAGGAATGCCCTCAGAAGAATGTTGCAGAAGCGCGTGGCCAGTGTGAATGGAATATTTCCAGCGGATGCAAAAATAATGGTCAGCCTGAGAAGGACGCTGGCATATCGGTGAAGACGCAGTGTTCTCAGAAACTGAGGGGTGACCAAGATGATGTAGAGTGCTCAGCGTGGTAGCGAGGGCGTGATCACGTGACCTCCGCTTCTGTATGTATTGGGAGGATTGAAGATCCACAAAGACTTTCAGACTTGAGACTCTGCGGAGTGTATGGAAGTACCCAGGTTATTTGAGATGTGACTTGGTTAGTTTTGGTCGTCAGACCACTGAGAATTGCTGCGGTAATTCTATTACATTGCTATTAGGCGCGAATGACGTAACTTGGAACAGTTAGTTATTTCGGGATAGCAACTTGTAAATTTTTGAGATTCGGATAATCTGGGTAGATTCCCGAGTTAATTGATATCACCAGTATTTATATCTGTGTGTAATTGTTGCTTTCAGATAGCAATAACTCTGTAATAACAAATTCAAACTTGTATTTATAATTTGAGAGTTCGTTCAAATTTGTAAATACGCAGATTTCAATTTGACTTGTATTAAAGGAATATTTTATTGTTATTACACGTGTGTTTGATTGCTTGGGGAAACCAAGCTGGTGGCAGCGAACTCTACCATAAAGGTTGTGGTTTATGGTTGAATCCCGCTTCTACCCAAAAAATACCCACATCGCATCTGGGCTTGCGGTGTGTCGTAACAAATGTGTATAAAATTGAATGTTTGCTACAATTCACAATAATGTGTTACAAAAGTTTTGAATAGGTATTCCTCAGTGTTGCATGAATAAATAGATTACAATACATTTACCCGGATTAAAATCAATTATATTGATTATTTCAGTTCAGATTAATTTTACCATTTGGTCACAAGCAGTACTCTAATTAAGCAAGTTTGTATCAGTAAAACATCCAACAAATGCGGAAGAAACAATCTCTAAGGGCAGCAAAATGTAGTGTTGAAAATATAGTTATGAATGGTATTAATACATATGTATGAATAATTTTGTCACAATTAGCAGTTTTCATAAATATAGTTTTCAAGAAAACTACTAGTGACATGAACCCGATTCAATTTTTTTCCTGCAACAGTTGTAAATATAAAGAATGAAAATTACTTCTATATAGTTTTACATGTTGTGGGATGGAGTCATCATTTTTCAATGTAAGCAAATATAAAACTGTCCAATGTGTAGGAAGTAAAAAAATTAATCGAACATGCAAGATCCTTACATATCCTGATAATTATGATAAAAATGTTAATGAAAGTATTGTATTACACCACGGCTGACGAAGCCATAGAACAAAAATAAAGTAAATAACTCCTTAAATAATCTCAGCTCATATAAACTTAAAAGGTCAACGAAGAAATCTCCTGACGCTTACCAACAACGCCAACCCGTTCACCTTTGGACCCAGTCTACCATTGACATTCAACTTTATACGTCCTTTCCCTTGCGCAGCTGGACCGAACGCTGACTCTTCTATGTATCACTTTGATGCCGTGCATATGTAAGAGCATCTAAAATACACTCACAGATCAACAGATCTAAGGCAACCGTGAATGCGTCCTCCCACATGTGTATTTTTATTGTGAGCCGGAAGAGGATAAATAATAAAGCTGTGAACTCTGAAAAAAGAAAAAGAAAAGGTGTACAATTTGTATTTGACTTCTTCATTCTCAGCATACTCAAGAGAGTATAAGACAAAATATTTAGAAGCAGATAAGAGTGTTTTTCTCACACCAAATATAATTAGTTATGTCATTTTATGTTGTAAATATTTTTGTTTCGTTCTATAATTGTTTATGAGGGTGTACTCACTGTACATTGAACTGATGTATTTCATTACATATGTTTCTTTTTTCCAGTTCTTGAATTCTAAACATTTTTGTGTCTATGTATTTGTTCCGGTATATTATCGCAACATTTATTTTGTGCATTATTTATTTATATATATGGTGAGACACTTCCATTCTCCTGTTATCACAAAATGATCATATTGGGAGATAGACTCCACATTCTCCGAGGCGCCCAACCAACATAACGTGTGTTCGAGGGCATTTACGGTTACATTATAAAAAATAACTATTGTTCAGTAAAAATGAAAATTAATGGCAATGAAAGCCAGCCAAGAATAGTTCATCCTACCTAGAATATTTACAAAATTAGGAAAGGAAAGTTAAAGAAATTATGACATTTTTCTCTGATGAAAAACATTTTCTATTTATAGATATATTTTATTCGATGCTCGTACTAATTAAATGTAATATATAATAAATGTTTCTCAGCGGTTGGTGGCCGGNGGTTGGTGGCCGTTGCATCACTCTCAGGGGGAGTCCATCCTTTCAGGAATGTGTAGCTGGGTCACGGTGCATCAATGGTACATGCCAAGAGGCATGAAGAAACAAAAAGAAAACACATGGTTATTGCTCATTCTTAACTAAATCAGAAAGAAACTATTGTATTAACAAATGTCGCATTGAACACCAATAAACATATGCACAGTAGAGTCTACACATTTTCATTTTATTTTTACCAATCTAAAACTGTCAAAATTTTTTTTTATTTATCAGATGTAAAATTGTCCTTATCGTTCGAAAGATAAAATAATAAACTTTATTGTAAAAAAAGCAGTTACAAACTGCGTATGACCACGTGGAGGGCAATAAATTAATTTACTCTCCGGAATCTAGCAAGGGACCATCCCATCAATGCCGACCAAGGACCCTAAGACAGGCGGATTTAATATTTCAACATATTCCTAAAAATAGAGTTCGGTGCGTGTTACAACATGAACACAATTGTTTAGAAAAATAAACAAGACACGTATTGAACGAACATGCAGGTGATGGTATCAAAATAATGTGCATCGTATAATCACCTGATGTCTACAGGTGTCTCCTCGCGCCTGCGCAGTAGCTTCGAATTGAGATTGGCGCTTAAAAGATACATTTATATTCTGATTAGTCTGCCTCGGCTCTGCACCGAGTGAGACGGCAGCTCCCGTCACAAACTGTTGAAAGGATTAAGTATCCAGTTTCTCTGACATCTGCGTGTGAGCTACTTGTGTGTCAATCAACTCTCAGGCTCTGACTCCGCAGACAGTTGAATCAGTGGGCATCAGCTGCTATCTGCACACACATTGCGGGGAACTGAGAGCGGGAGAAAAAGTGAAATAAGTATTGTATCTTTATAATTAAATAGTCATTTTTCCATGCAGAAACAACGAATAACTATTGCATTTTTGAATATCGTGCATCTTACTTAGCCATTCAATGCATTATTGATCTAACCAATGAAAAGTCATATAGACAAAGAAAGAGTATTTTTTTGTAACATCCAATCATATTTTTACAATAAGCTGTATTTTTTATTGATTCTTCCTTAAACTTGCTGGTTAATTGTTAGCAGAGAGACAGAGGTGTTGGTTGTGTGGACCCACGGCAAAGGTGTTGGTGAGTTTATGTCTGTGTACAATAACATCAACAAATAAATACATCAACATTCGTTTGGCCATTTCGTATCCGTGAAACAAATGGGATTGGTCCTGTAAAAAGTATTGATAAGCTTAAATCAATGTATTGTATTAATTTTAAACGTTTGTGGATGTTTTACGTTTTATTTCTAATGAGATCCATTTANTGCATTATTTATTTATATATATGGTGAGACACTTCCATTCTCCTGTTATCACAAAATGATCATATTGGGAGATAGACTCCACATTCTCCGAGGCGCCCAACCAACATAACGTGTGTTCGAGGGCATTTACGGTTACATTATAAAAAATAACTATTGTTCAGTAAAAATGAAAATTAATGGCAATGAAAGCCAGCCAAGAATAGTTCATCCTACCTAGAATATTTACAAAATTAGGAAAGGAAAGTTAAAGAAATTATGACATTTTTCTCTGATGAAAAACATTTTCTATTTATAGATATATCTTATTCGATGCTCGTACTAATTAAATGTAATATATAATAATTGTTTTTCAGCGGTTGGTGGCCGTTGCATCACTCTCAGGGGGAGTCCATCCTTTCAGGAATGTGTAGCTGGGTCACGGTGCATCAATGGTACATGCCAAGAGGCATGAAGAAACAAAAAGAAAACACATGGTTATTGCTCATTCTTAACTAAATCAGAAAGAAACTATTGTATTAACAAATGTCGCATTGAACACCAATAAACATATGCACAGTAGAGTCTACACATTTTCATTTTATTTTTACCAATCTAAAACTGTCAAAATTTTTTTTTATTTATCAGATGTAAAATTGTCCTTATCGTTCGAAAGATAAAATAATAAACTTTATTGTAAAAAAAGCAGTTACAAACTGCGTATGACCACGTGGAGGGCAATAAATTAATTTACTCTCCGGAATCTAGCAAGGGACCATCCCATCAATGCCGACCAAGGACCCTAAGACAGGCGGATTTAATATTTCAACATATTCCTAAAAATAGAGTTCGGTGCGTGTTACAACATGAACACAATTGTTTAGAAAAATAAACAAGACACGTATTGAACGAACATGCAGGTGATGGTATCAAAATAATGTGCATCGTATAATCACCTGATGTCTACAGGTGTCTCCTCGCGCCTGCGCAGTAGCTTCGAATTGAGATTGGCGCTTAAAAGATACATTTATATTCTGATTAGTCTGCCTCGGCTCTGCACCGAGTGAGACGGCAGCTCCCGTCACAAACTGTTGAAAGGATTAAGTATCCAGTTTCTCTGACATCTGCGTGTGAGCTACTTGTGTGTCAATCAACTCTCAGGCTCTGACTCCGCAGACAGTTGAATCAGTGGGCATCAGCTGCTATCTGCACACACATTGCGGGGAACTGAGAGCGGGAGAAAAAGTGAAATAAGTATTGTATCTTTATAATTAAATAGTCATTTTTCCATGCAGAAACAACGAATAACTATTGCATTTTTGAATATCGTGCATCTTACTTAGCCATTCAATGCATTATTGATCTAACCAATGAAAAGTCATATAGACAAAGAAAGAGTATTTTTTTGTAACATCCAATCATATTTTTACAATAAGCTGTATTTTTTATTGATTCTTCCTTAAACTTGCTGGTTAATTGTTAGCAGAGAGACAGAGGTGTTGGTTGTGTGGACCCACGGCAAAGGTGTTGGTGAGTTTATGTCTGTGTACAATAACATCAACAAATAAATACATCAACATTCGTTTGGCCATTTCGTATCCGTGAAACAAATGGGATTGGTCCTGTAAAAAGTATTGATAAGCTTAAATCAATGTATTGTATTAATTTTAAACGTTTGTGGATGTTTTACGTTTTATTTCTAATGAGATCCATTTAATGTTGATTCTGTCTATTGAAACGTCTGCATGTATTATATTGTTTATTTATAATTGCAACAGTTTGAACACGGCACAACTAGTATTGGTGAACTTCCAAGACAAAATCTTACGCTTCAGGCGAGCGCGGGCGGTTTAATCTGTTGCGGGCTGTTTAATCTGTTGCGGGCAACTCTAATTCTGATCCCACGTCCCATCCAACTCTCTTCACACTACAGTACTCTATATTAAGTGACGTTTTAATACATTTAAAAGTTTCTACAAAAAAGACTTTTAAACAATTTTTCTTAAGAATCATCATTTGTTTGCTAGCTATACGGAAAGTGATTAATATTTAGTTACAAGCATTGCACACTCGTATATATGGCGAGAACACGCACACGGACAAAGACACCGAAAAATAATAAACACTCGTTTTCATGCTTATTTGCCTATTTACAGAATTTGTATTGTAAATAATATATGTATACTTCGTCTTGCTATTAAATATTGTTTCCTAGACTTTGCGATTGATTGTTACTTAGAGTAATTCTTTCTAGTAAAGAACGGTAATAGAGGTAACAATTCCAATACCGATATACTTCGAAAGATCCCAAAACAAAATTTGAAAGAATGAACTTCTTTGCATTGTTGCACTTTGATGTGATGATAATGGATAAAATATAAAAAAATCGCCGACAAACTATTGCTTTCAATTAATTAGTTAAAATTCATAGGAAAACTGACATATGCATCACCAATGTAAGATATCTTTGACATCGTCTTTTGTGCGATCGTGAATAAACATTTGACGTAATTTTTGACCCATACACTCATTATGTACACGGAAATTTCGGTGACAAGCCATTTTAGTGATTATAATGGGTATAGTGATTATCAAGAAAAACATCTTATAACTTTGTCGCTGCTGAATCATCTGCTATGTACTCATTCCACGTTTGACCGTTCATTGTATATGTAGGTCTGGTTGCGATACTGAGTGTTCTCTTTTCTTCTTTTTTAGGTGTATCTGCAGTATTTAAATGTTTACGTAATCTAGAAAATAAGTAATTACGCTGAAGTTAATTACCGAAATGATGTCACTTTTCCTGGCGGAGCTGAACCGTCGTATTCTGTAAGCAATCGAAGAGTTTTCCTGTTTGTATCGCCGACCGAATTCTCAGTTAATTTACCGGAGACTATGTCGTCTCGGTACAACCGACACCCTTCGATTGTGCTTTCNCTGAGTGTTCTCTTTTCTTCTTTTTTAGGTGTATCTGCAGTATTTAAATGTTTACGTAATCTAGAAAATAAGTAATTACGCTGAAGTTGATTACCGAAATGACGTCACTTTTCCGGGCGGAGCTGAACCGTCGTATTCTGTAAGCAATCGAAGAGTTTTCCTGTTTGTATCGCCGACCGAATTCTCGGTTAATTTACCGGAGACTATGTCGTCTCGGTACAACCGACACCTTTCGATTGTGCTTTTGTCACGCCACGATATTAGGCAAGTCCATCTCGTATTCCCCACCCATATTCTTGACGGT
Source organism: Laupala kohalensis (assembly GCA_002313205.1). Lineage (NCBI taxonomy): Eukaryota > Metazoa > Arthropoda > Insecta > Orthoptera > Trigonidiidae > Laupala > Laupala kohalensis. The sequence continues at coordinate 329,445 of NNCF01127449.1, read as the reverse complement.
GCATGTAATTGTGAATTATACTAGTAGAATGTGATTAAATTCTGCATCGCGCGCATGGGCGGTGTTTGGACCGCACTCGGAACATTTTTGCTCTCAAAAACTATATTCAATTGTGTAAACTTGAAACTGTATTTTAAAAATACTGTTTTTCACTGAGAATAACCTGTGAGTTCCCTGCTATGCTTAACCGTAGCAAGGGAGTGATCTGTTGCTGGGAAATCATCGACATGCCCTGTGAGGAATTAGTCAAGGTGTGGGAAGCGGACCACGTGGTAGAGGTCAGTCAGAACAAGAGGAAGGTTGGTGGTGTTCCTGAGAAGACTGCTTCCTTCACCCTGACCATTCACAGTCGTAAGCTACCTCGAGACATAAAAGATGAATGGATGAATCTGCCAGTGCGACCCAATATTCCAAACCCTCTGCGCTGTTTCAAGTGCCAGAGATTTGGTCACACATCAACATCGTGTAAGGGTCGTACTACTTGTGGCAAGTGCGGGAAGGAGGTAAACGAACCTGGCGTTTCATGCCCAGGGCAATAATTGCACACTTAGCCACTCGGTATGGAGCCGAGAGTGCGTCACCTTTCTTGACGAAAGGAACGTCCAAGAGATAAAGACAACTGGGAAGATCCCGTACAGTGAAGCACGTAAGAACTACAGTGTTTTACACACTGTATTTTCTACTAGTTACTCCAACGCAGGGAAGACTCCTGTGTTTAAGAAGAATATTTTCGTTCAGGTAAATTTCGCTGACATTTCTACGACAACGTCGTGCACATACCAGTGTAATTGTGGGAAGAAAGTTCTTCAACTGCTCCCGCAAAGCCAGGAACTTCAGCTACATCCAGTCCTTCTACTACAACACATAAAAACCACAGCAGTGTTAAAGTAATTACAACATCTAGCAAGCAGCAGACGAAGATAAAAGGAGGTTCTGCGGTAAAACTCCTCCACCTTGCTGATTTTTTAAAACCAACAACAACACCGTTTAACAAGCCGCGGACACATAAAAAGAACGTCTCTGCCCTTCCTTCCTCCAAATCGGATTGTGCATTGTCCAATGATGACGCGGAAATGCACAGTCAAGAGCCCTACCAAGGAGGTTCCAAATCGTAATGGCTTCCTTTCTTTAGTGGAACCTTAATGGCTATAGAACTCAACGTGAAGAGTTAGAGCTCTTAGCGCGTCGCAATCCGATATGTATTTCCCTACAAAAGACACGACTTTTTCCAGACCACTCACCCTCTCTGCGGTGATACACCAGCTTAAGATATAACGACACCACGGGGGATCGAGAAAGAGGTGGAATTGCCGTGTTGGCTAGAAAAACTATCCTCTCACCCGCTCTCCTACAAATGCAAATCCAGGTTATAGCAATCACAATTCACAGCGTACAAGCTATGACCGTGTGTTCAATATATCTTCCTTCGTCACGAGATTTCTAGGAGCCTTCGCTCAGGGATTTAATTCACTAGCTTCCTCGACCATTCCTCCTCCTTGGAGATTTTAACGCCCACAGTGTACTGTGGAGTTCGTTGAGTGATTACCCCAGGGGCCGACCGCTGAATTATCACTTTGAGCGTGAGGATTTATGTCTAATGAACACCGGAGAGATGACCCAATTTGCTCAATTTGGTCATGGACTGCTATACACCTGTCAATTTGTTCTNAGAGATGACCCAATTTGCGATTGCCACGGGGTCATGGACTGCTATACACCTGTCAATTTGTTCTCTGAAGTTGCTAATATCTTCTAATGGAAGGTAGAAGTTGATCTGCATGGTAGCCACTATCATCCTATCTGGTTGTCCTCGCAGTAACGTGCGAATGTTCCCAAATGTAACCCTCAGAAATGGAATCTCATAAAGGCTAACTGGACATTATACCGCTCTCTGGCTAGTTTCAGAGAAACGGGAAGTATCCAAGAGAGGGTCGGCCATCTTACCCAGGTGACTCATTACGCCGATGAAGAATCCAGTACGAAAACATTTGTTTCCGCGAAGACCTCATGTCCCCTGATGGAACGACGCAGATCGGTCCGCCATTTCGGCGAGGGGAAGAGCATTGCGGAAATTTAAGGGTAGTCCATTTCCGAAAAAATTCGCCGCATATCGGATTGCTAGAGCAAAAGCGCGTAGAACCATAAAATAATCCATATCCAGCTCCTAAAAAGAGTTTCTAAACACCATTAAGAGAACAACATCGTCCACTAAAGTATGGGAGTCAATCCGAAAGATATCTGGAAGGTATTCTTGAGTCCCAATATCTGAACTCATGTATAAGGGTCAGGTTCTCTTCAACAACCAAAAAATGGCAACAGTGATGGCTAAATATTTAACTGACCTAATNAGACCTCATGTCCCCTGATGGAACGACGCAGATCGGTCCGCCATTTCGGCGAGGGGAAGAGCATTGCGGAAATTTAAGGGTAGTCCATCTCCGAAAAAAATCGCCGCATATCGGATTGCTAGAGCAAAAGCGCGTAGAACCATAAAATAATCCATATCCAGCTCCTAAAAAGAGTTTCTAAACACCATTAAGAGAACAACATCGTCCACTAAAGTATGGGAGTCAATCCGAAAGATATCTGGAAGGTATTCTAGAGTCCCAATATCTGAACTCATGTATAAGGGTCAGGTTCTCTTCAACAACCAAAAATGGCAACAGTGATGGCTAAATATTTAACTGACCTAATATCTACAGCAAACTGCGATCCTGATTTCCTAAGAAAAAGGGAAATAGTTGAGAGCACGTCTTTTCACTTTTGTTCCATCAACTGGGAACCCTACAACTCTCCCTTTTCAATGTGGGAACTTGAGTCAACTCTTGCGACAGCCCACAACACTGATCTTGGCCCTGATTCCATTCACTATGAGATGCTGAGACAACTCAGACTTCTTACTAGTTATGTTTAATCTTTCATGATCCGAGGGAGTATTCCCTAATTCGTGGAAGGAAGCAACACTTATCCCCCTACTAAAACCCGAAAAAAAACTAGACAGTCATCAGTAGTTATCGAAGCATTGCCTTGACGAGTTGCGTTGGTAAAACTCTGGAGAGAATTATCATCCTAAATCTCGTCTGGTATCTTGAAAGGCATAACCTGCTGAGTCGATCTCAGTGTGGTTTCAGGAAGTTCCATTCCACCCTGGACAACTTACTTCTCCTAAAAACAGTAATTCAATAAGATTTCGTCCGAAGAGAACTTGTCGTCGGAATATTCTTTGACATCGAGAAGGCTTACGATACTACTTGGCGTCATAGCATTTTGAAACAATTCTATGTCCGGGGATTTAGAGGATTTCCTCTGTTGTCACAGTCTTTTTTAGATCAGCGTTCCTTCCGCTACAGAATTGGAAAAGACACCTCGGATCTCCGTCGTCAAGAGAACGGTGTGCTTCAGGGTTCAGTTCTGAGTGTGACCTTATTTGCAGTAACCATAAACAGCATAAAATTCCGTCCAACTCTCTCTTTTTGTCGACGACTTTGCCATATTTTGTTCATCGTAGTGTCACAGGTGCGGAGCGAAAAATCACACTCGTCGTCAATAGATTGTGCCACTGATCAAAGGCGACTGGCATTCGTTTTTCTGCTGAGAAAACACGCTGTGTTCTTTTCAGTAGGAGACCAAACCTTCTGTCAGAACCTCACCTTGCCTTGGAGAACGTTCTAAAATTCTATCCTTCTGTAAAATTCTTAGGTTTAATCTTTTATCAGAGACTGAATGGATCGAACATCTCACAGACATATGAGCGAGAACATTAAAGTCTCTGAATCTATTAAAGTGTCTGAGTAGCAGGAAATGGGGCGCTGATCACTCCTCCTTGCTCCAGTTTTACCGAGCATTGATATGATCTAGGCTCGATTATAGCCGCGTTGAATGTACCTTTGCTCGTGAAAGCTATTTAAAGAAGTTGGATAGTATCCTCCATGCAAGAATACCACTAGTTACGGGAGCCTACCGAACTAGTCCCATTCTGAGTTCGTATGCCGAGAGTGGCAAACCATCTCCTTACCTCTGGCGGCAACTCCTCACGCTGCAACACTTTTGCGACGTGTTTACTTTTCCCGACAATTTGGTACACAACGTAATATTTAATCCTTCCTATTCTTCCATCCGTTTCTACAACAACAGACTGAGAACAACTAAACCTTTTGGATATCGCTCTAAACAAATTTTGGATACCTTGATTATACGCACACCTAATGTCTTAAATCAAGTTTTCAGAAAGACTGACAAATCACGTGACTGTTTATCACCATATAAGAGGAGGTATCATGCTGCCTCGAACAGAAGTCGAGGGGAGTAGCTCATGGTATGCTACAGTTTTATTTATTTATTATCAAAAACAGTACAAACTGCGTATGACCACGTGGAGGACAATAAACTAATTTACTCTCCGAAAGCAAGCAAGGGACGATCCCATCAATTCCGATAAAGGGCCCTAAGGCAGAGGCGGATTCAAAAATTTCAGGAAAAGTTCCTAAATAAGATNATAAAAAGTTAGCTGCGAGTTATAATACATATATAATGTCAATATGTTTGTAATTTAACGCAAATATGTTTGTAAATTTACATGTACAAGTTATTATCGAACTATAGATTATTCTGAGTATAGTGTTTAAAAATCATAAGAAATGAAAAAACACTAAATTCACGATTTATTGTTACAATAAACACGCCCCTAGACAAAGCCTAGAGAACCTGAATGACAAATCCGCCTCTACCCGAAGGAAAAACGGAGAAAAACCCGGGCCAGGATGGGGCTACAGAATTAATGTACACAACCGTGCCAAAGATA
>NNCF01127449.1:297619-324346 GCA_002313205.1 Laupala kohalensis | reverse complement strand
AATATTATTACTATTGCGAGTATTGTGTTCGTGAACGAGACTGTTTCGTATAAAGCAAGGGTGGCACCTCAGTAATTCGGTCNGTTTCATAAATATAAATGCAGGGAAGTGTTAAGATATTTAATTCCTTGAATAAAGGTTTACAAGAGTTTCGGGGGTGAGATTTACAAATTATCCGAACTATCCTCTTCTGAATTCCGAAAGTTTGAATACCTTGACCGGAATTACCCCAGAATGTAATGCCGTAACGTAAATGGGAGTAAACGTTTGCATAATATACGCAACGGGAAATACGTGGACTAACTGCGTTAATTAAGTTTCGGAATGCGTAGCACAATTTGCTTAATTGGGAATTAAGATTGCCATAGTGACAATTCCATTGAGGTTGTCTTGAATATGGAGAACTAAGAATTTTGTATGATTTGTAAATTTTGAAAAATTTTGACGCTGGACTTTTGAGACTTGAAGCATGCAGAGTCTTCAATTGGTGAGTACTCGCACAATGTATCAGTAGATTCAAGTCTCCAGGGTTCAGTTAGTTTTTTAATAAATATTGAATGTTAGGAAGCATGGCATTTTTTGCGAGATTTCAGAAGCGCATGTTATTGGAAGCCGCTAAAGAGTTAGATATTAACGTGTCAGTAAAAATATACCATTAAAGAAATTAAAAGGCTTAATATGGAAGATGAATCTTACGAGGAAGAATTCACNGTAGATTCAAGTCTCCAGGGTTCAGTTAGTTTTTTAATAAATATTGAATGTTAGGAAGCATGGCATTTTTTGCGAGATTTCAGAAGCGTGTGTTATTGGAAGCCGCTAAAGAGTTAGATATTAACGTGTCAGAAAAAATATACCATTAAAGAAATTAAAAGGCTTATTATGGAAGTTGAATCTTACGAGGAAGAAATCACGTTAAATTTGTTTGAAAATATCAAAGAAAGTCAGTTAGCCGCAGAGGCCTCAGCCGCAGAGCTGCTAGAACGCGAGAGGGCATTTGAAATAGAAAAATTGAGAATTACAGCCAGTAGTACCTCAGGGATACCTAGAGAACGAGAGTATGTGAATATAGACTGAACAGAATAATTGGGAAATATAAAAAAGATAGTGATCTAAGCTTGCATCTCAGTTTATTCGAAAGACAGGTTACTCACTTGAATATCAATAAAGATCATTAGGTTACTTATCTTCTAGGTTTGTTGGCTGTCGAATTGGAGCAACAAGTTACTAAAGAAATCAACTGTTATGATTTTAATGAAATCAAAGAAATGCTGCTNTTTGAAATAGAAAAATTGAGAATTACAGCCAGTAGTACCTCAGGGATACCTAGAGAACGAGAGTATGTGAATATAGACTGAACAGAATAATTGGGAAATATAAAAAAGATAGTGATCTAAGCTTGCATCTCAGTTTATTCGAAAGACAGGTTACTCACTTGAATATCAATAAAGATCATTAGGTTACTTATCTTCTAGGTTTGTTGGCTGTCGAATTGGAGCAACAAGTTACTAAAGAAATCAACTGTTATGATTTTAATGAAGTCAAAGAAATGCTGCTANGTTACTCACTTGAATATCAATAAAGATCATTAGGTTACTTATCTTCTAGGTTTGTTGGCTGTCGAATTGGAGCAACAAGTTACTAAAGAAATCAACTGTTATGATTTTAATGAAATCAAAGAAATGCTGCTAAAAAAATATAAAGTGAGAGCTGAGAAATTCATAGTTTTATTTTTCTCGCGTAGAAAAGCAGAGAATGAAAATTGGGAAGATCTACGTTATAGTTTAGAAACTTATTTTTCAGAGTGGTTAGAAGGGGTAAATGTTAACTCTTTCGAAAAATTAAAAGAATTAATCATAACAGATCAGATGAAACGGAAAGCTCACCAAGACGTGCGCGAGCATTCTCTTGATATCTGGGCGAAAATAAATACTTCAAAGGAGCTTACTCAAAAATTAGATGAGTATGAGTTATTAAAATCCGTAATGCGAAAGTGTGAAAAAAATTCAATGCCGAGGTCATATGTGCAACGCAATGTTAATATGAAAGGACGGGAGTCAAGTTTCACTCCAGCAATGGGAAAAGAAACTAATTTTAATAATGATTCGAATACATCAGAAACCGTTAGAAAGCCTTCAGATTCGAGAAGAAAATTTAAAAACTCATTTGAGAGAACGTTTGTTCGTAAATGTTTTATTTGTAAATCTGAAGCTCACATTTCATTTAATTGCCCTGATAAGAAAGTACAACCTTTAGCGGGCGAGTCGAGTAAGACTACTTATGAACAAGCACAGAATATAAATGTTGTGGAGCATTCTCAGTTTGTATGTGACTTTGAAACTACGAAAGTCGTGAACAACCCTTATTTGTCTGTGGGAAAAATAAACGGGTATGACATGATAATCTGGAGAGACAATGGGTCTTCTATTGACTTAATTTCGCATAACTATGTGGATAACTCGTTATTCACAGGTGATACTGTTTGGATATCACATCCGCTTGATGTGATCCGGTATGCTTGCCTATAGCAGACGTGTGCGTAGAAACCGAGGGTACGAAGGTAGTGACCCAGGCCGCTGTGGTGCGCCGAGAGTTAGATCGAGGTTATTATTTATTAGGAAATAAAACCGCCTCACTATTGAAAAGGTCACAGAGAAGTACAGTAGGTGGAACGGAGAAAATCAATATGAGCACTCGAAGTATGGCAAGAAAAGAAACGGAGGAGGCGAACGCTGATGAAGTAGAGGAAGCTAGTACTAATCAGTCCGAAAACACTATTTCTCTTATTTTGCCAAAGTATGTTTCAAACGATAACCCTAATGTCACTATAGTTTCGATTTCTGAATTTGTAAATGAACAGAGAAAGTGTGAAACTTTGAAAGAAATTATTGATTCAATACCTCATTCTAAGATATATAAGGTTCTGAAGAATTATATAGTGGTCAAACGAAAAAGAGACAATATTGGAACAGAGAGAGATCGTATTGTTATCCCGATGATTTTTCGAAAAAATCTTTTAGCGCTAGGGCATGAGGGAATGTCATGTCATGTAGGCACTACAAAAACTAAACGACGCCTTTGTAAAAATTTCTTGCGGCTAAACATGTATAAAGAAGTCGAAAATTATGTTAGATCTTGTGATACGTGCCAAAGGGTTGGTTATTCTAATGATGCAAAGAAAGTACCTTTGAAAATAGTTCCTGTAGTAGGAGAGTGTTTTAAAAAAATCTCAATAGATACTGTCGGACCTATAGTTAGATCTAAAAATGGGAATCGATATTTGTTGACAGCATTGTGTGTAGCTTCTAAATATCCCCACGCCTCTCCTTTAAAGAACTTGACGTCAGAATCGATAAATAACGGATTTTTAGAAATTTTCAGTCGGATAGGCTTTCCTAGTGAAGTACAAACAGACCAAGGAACACATTGTCTTAGTAATTTGACAAAAACATTTTTACAAAGCTTTAATTTAAAACACTCGTGTAGTTCAGTTTATCATCCTCAGTCAATTAACGTTGAGCGTATTCATAGAATGCTGAAACGTATTATCACTTCGAGCTGTAGTGAAGCTGGGGACAAGTCCTTCCCGTGGCTGTTTTTACAGTCCATAATATTGTCAATAAAACTGCTGGTTTTACTCCTTCAGAGTTAATGGGAAAACTCTCCGTTCTGCTGAAACTCTTATACATGAGTACTTAACTGAAAACGAGGATGAAAGTTTGAAACCAGTTATCGACTATGTATACAATCTTATAAATAGACTATCCCTTTGTAAAGATATAGCTTTGGAACACAGTAAAGCCGACAAAGAAAGAATAAAATTATGGTATGACAAAAAAAGGCATCGGCGCCTACTTATCGCAAAACGGCGAGGAGGGTAATGAACATCCTGTTCTTTACTTGAGTAGGAAGATTTTAAATGCTGACCGAAAATACAGCACTAGCGAACAAGAATGTCTCAGCTTAATTTTTGCGGTACAAAAACTGAGATATTATCTTGACAACGGTAAGCCGTTTTTAATCCAAACAGATCATAATCCTCTCACTTGGCTGAAGACATCAGCCAGTAAAAACGCTAGGTTGCACAGGTGGGCTCTGTTACTCCAAGAGTTTGATTTCAGCATTGAACACAGAGCAGGTAGAAACCATGTCAACGCGGATTTTTTGAGTAGGATATAAGTCTAGGGTATTTATATCTTGCCATTTTTCATTGTTAATTCATTTGATTTGTGCAAGTAGTCATTGCATTAATGTATGTTATTTTAATATTGGAGATTTGAAACTACTATTACAATCAGGGAGTGCGCACATAACCATGTTGTTAATTCAGCAAAGTGTAGAGTATTCAAGAAAAGTGAAAATACTTTGTTCTTCAAACGTGCATTAAGAAAAATTACTTTTCTTCGTACTTAAATACTCTTCAATACTCAGAAAAGTTTTAGTGGGGGAGAGCTGTAACGTAGTATCAGTGCCCTTTGTTTTGTTTGTGAGAGTGATCTGTTTTAAAAAGAGAAAGTAACGCTTCGGTCGTCGGAGCTGCAGTAGAACTATTTTTAGAAGTGAAAGGAACTCGTTGCTCGAGCATGAGCAGATCACGTGACTATTTATCTCCATATAAGAGGAGGTTTCATGCTGCCTCGAACAGAAGTCGAGGGGAGTAGCTCATGGTATGCTACAATGATATTGAAATTACCCCCGTGACGACTTGGTGGAGTAACTTGTTACAAAATAGTTTGTGCATTTTATGCGTTTTGTTGTAAACCTATTTTGTGTTTGAGATTACATTTAATATACTGATAAATTCTTCAGTAGTTATGTTTCTTGTAATAGTTTGTTACGCCTGATGACGACTTACACTAAAAGTCGAAACATTGTGTACTTAATAGCAAACAATTCTAGGGGAATAGCTCTCGGCGTAAGCCACAGTGATATTGAAAATACTCCCACAACGACTTGGAGGAACAAGTCATTACATTTTACAAATTTTTGTTACAACGCAATAGGCACAATTCTGTTCTTGACGACACGCACACGATTAAACAATACTCTTGTGCTTCGAATTACGAACATATTTATAATATTTCTCAATTTCATTTGCAGAAGGATTAGTTCTCACCTCTGGATTAGTTCTTACACGGAAACACGCAAAAATTCGGTTATTATTTATCCAGGCAAAGGGGGATATAATACGATAAAATTGAGTATTGTTACGATGTTGTTTCGGTAATTGGTATCTCATGTTTCAAACTTCAAGTACAGAGCTAATGATTCGTCACTGCCAATGTTTGTGAACATTGCACTCTCTCCCAATTTCACCATGATTAATTAACGAAGAACATAATCAAAATATAGTTGAAATCTTTGTCCCTAGGATTTTGAATTAGTATTCTGGCACTGGGTAATTTAAGTTTCTGGGAGAATTGAAGAAATATTTATAATATTTAATGAATGTTTTAGATTGTTTTAATTTTGTCACAATAAATTTGAGCATTTGTAATTAAACATAAGTCTACAATTTTTCGTAATTTTGTTCAACAAAAATTTTCAAATGAGATTACGAATACTTGATAGATCATAAAGAAAGCTCCCTTGTTGGAAGAGAAGTTCTTTTCTCCAAGAATTCGAATCTTGCCCTCTTTTTCTTTTTTTCTTTCTTCAATGTCCTTATAAATAGTGCCAGTTCCTATTCTTCGGATTCTGAATCGAACATTTCGTTGAACACAACCTTCTCTAGTAGAGTCATCTTACAAAATTCTAATCCCTAGGAGGAACGTCGAACCGTGGGAGGTCAGTACTCGGATTGTCAGGAAATGTGGACAGGGAAGGTCCAGATATTGCGGTGGTATTTTCTCTGTGGGCTACTGCTCAACGTGCGGTAAAAATGAGAAACATGGCCATGGAGGGGGCCAGACAATGTACTGTTTCCTAAGTCAACGTGCGGCGGGCCAAAGCGGGCCACACAGCGGGCAGTGGGCAGAGGAGTGCTGACTACGATAACCTACAAGCTCGCCGCACTTCAAAGCAACGCTATGCCGGCGAGGGGATGAAATCCGTCATCGCGCGGATTGCGACAAGGTGCAGCGGATCGGCGACACATCAAGACACGATGCGCGACCACTGGAACATCTTGTATCCTGTACATATGTAAATAGTTGTGGTATAAAACTATGTTGAAACTATCTAACGATTTGTGGCACACATCAATAAAAGAGTGATATTATAGTTATTAATAATAGTAATAATATTAGGACATATTGGTACGTGTCTGTAAATTGATAAATTAACCCCCCCCCGCACCAGGATGTTCTGTCGGAGGTCATTCCACGTTAAATCATTCAGCGATGTAACCCACTGTCACAGATTTTAGAGAAATTTAAGTGTTTTATTTTATTTTTTTCGTTTATTTTAGTCACTGACAATTGTGACAACCCTGTTACAATACAACATTTACAGAGTTCTTCATGTTCGTTATGTTTCTTCTGTCTGCCTCATTTTCTGCAGCATCGATTTGCATCATATTTACATTACCCACCTCTTTCGATACCAGACGTCATCTTGTATCTCGAAAATGTCTCTTATAATCCCTATTTGTAACTCAATATTTTTATTCAATGTAACTATCTTTCTCATAAAGTAGCTTTGTTTCATCTATTAAACTAAAAATTTTCTTCCCTACTTTTTCCTTGGGGTATCTTGACCTTTCAGGTCCACAAAGATCACAATCCTATAAGATATGGTTAGATGTCTCCTCTCCTTTCATACAAACGCTTTCCCTATTATGTACACATATTATTCTGTACATATATTACATGACCTGTCGGAAATTCCAGGATCAGTGGACTCGGGGAGAACCATTTCTTTTTCTAAACGTCACATCTTTCATATATTTTGTATGTTTCTCTCCCATTCGCACTTTGTCATTCGACTTAAAGTTGATTCATTGCGCCCCTTCCGTCCTTGCTCCACTTCTTTTCCATTTAGTATTATTTTCCCTTTTTTTTCATCAGTCTTCTTAATTTTAACTTCTGAATCTGTGGGTCCACTAACCACACTCCACTCAAAACCACCAGAGCATCAGTCCACACGGTCTTGTAACAACCAGTTAAATTTAAGAAACAATCTCTGTACTGATTGAAGTTTTCTCTCAAAGTTCACATTAGTAACTCTGGGTCCACAGATAGAACAGCCATAACATAGGATCGATCTTAATTCTCCCCTGTTCAAAAGATTCAGCTCGTTGTTCATGATATTAAACTACTAAATCCAATTCTCATGCTATAGTAAACGCCTTTAATTTTCTTTGTCAGATAATTTAGATGGCTCCATCAGAACAACTTTTCATCCATCATTATATACGTAAATGTTTGATTTCTCGCCGACTGCCAATTTTTTCCCCATTTATCCGCACTATTGGATCCCGTGTGTCTTGTTTTAGTGGCCAAACCACATCTTTCTTTTTTTCTTCTGATATAACAAACCGTAATTTTCTGCATATAGATTCACACAGGCTTATAACTTCTTGTGTCCTTTTTCCAACTCTCTTCTGCCTCTTCCCTCCACAACAAATGCTACATCGTCGGCGTATGCTAAACACGGTACCTTTCCGAAACTCATCTCCTTCGGGAAGTTATTCAATAAAAGGTTCCATACAACAGGCCCCGAAGTAGACCCTTGTAGACAACCCTTTTTCCTCGTTATACATTCTCCACCAAGTTCTAAAAATAAATGACTATTTTCTAAATAAGAACTAAAAATTTTATGCAAGTAATTTGGAATTCATTTTGTTCTCATCAAGGAAGTCTACTCCTCCCCCCCCCACAATCCCTCTAGTGGACACGACTATCAGAAAGATCTAGTGGACACGACTATCAGTCAAGTATCTAGGAGAATGGATTTCAGCAAACCTGAGTGGGAAACTAGCCATAGACAACAGGTACATCAAGTTTGAGAGGGTCTACCACTCCTTCACATCGGCTCTGGTGCTGCTGGGGATCTTTCGTGAGTCCATACATGACCGACCACAGTTCCGGTAAGACATTCGGCGGGCAGTTTTTCCAATGCCACTCACTATTAGGAAGAACATCGGGACCATTGGACCTAAATGGACCAAAGAAAGAAAGCTAGCACGTAGCCAGAAAAGAGCCCCGTTGTCCTTAGTAAGTCCAAATGACAAAGAAGAAGTGTCCAATTTGATGGATCGAAAGCTTCCTTGAAAGCCAAAAAGATGCATAGCACATATTTTTCATCTCTTGTCAGATTATCTAGTAGTTTAAGAACTGCATCCTCAGCACTTAACCCTATTTTGAAGACAAATTGTATCTCGTGCAATAATTTATTATCTTCTAAATAGTTGCATTTTTCTATCTATGGATAATACNTTTGATGGATCGAAAGCTTCCTTGAAAGCCAAAAAGATGCATAGCACATATTTTTCATCTCTTGTCAGATTATCTAGTAGTTTAAGAAGTGCATCCTCAGCACTTAACCCTATTCTGAAGACAAATTGTATCTCGTGCAATAATTTATTATCTTCCAAATAGTTGCATTTTTCTATCTATGGATAATACGCATACCCTAGCGTATGCATACCCTAGCGTATNAGCCAAAAAGATGCATAGCACATATTTTTCATCTCTTGTCAGATTATCTAGTAGTTTAAGAACTGCATCCTCAGCACTTAACCCTATTCTGAAGACAAATTGTATCTCGTGCAATAATTTATTATCTTCTAAATAGTTGCATTTTTCTATCTATGGATAATACGCATACCCTAGCGTATGCATACCCTAGCGTATGCATACCCTAGCGTATGCATACCCTAGCGTATGCACATTATCCATAGATATACATACGCATGCCCTAGCGAGTACATCACAGTATTTACATCCTTATTGAATGCAATTGATGAATGAAATACTGTGCTTGGGAGTTGAATGAAAGAGTTGTTTTGCAAGGTTACCCTCAAATTTGTTTTGATAAGATCCTGTCTGGACATGCGAATGCCAAGACTGTTCAATCACACTCCCTCACTCATGCTGCTTTGGCTGGTTTATTGAACGGTTGGACTTGTCACTGGAAGAAGTGTCTGCACTGGATACAGATATTGATTCTCCTGAAAGATCTATTATTACGAGGACACATGATGATTCAGTGTTCCATGTAGTGACTGTCAACCTCTCATCGATGCTGAGGAAAATAGAGAATAGTGGCTGAACAGTTACGCTATGGATTCAATACTTCCGTATGTGTACTTAATGAAAAATTTCATTCAAGATGAACGCATGGGGGATTGGAACCAGCACTTCGAATGTGTCGGATACATGATACCCTACTTACTGGCAACCGATCATTTGAATTATGCCAAGAGTGCACACCTCTACCTCCAAGACATGCTCAGCTTGGAAGACAAAATGGATCCTGATGAATATCACAAGTTCACTACTGGAAACTACCTCAGTATTTGTCAAAATTATAAATTCTGGTCTGGCATATGGTCGTACATGACCTTAGAGCAGGTTCTAATGAGAGCGATGAAGATTTATTGCGGATTAGTTCCTGGACGTGGCGTAACTGACAGTGTGCTTTCTTGATGGATTGTTGGTATTCCTTGTTTCCAACACATCTGTGAACAGATAAGAGATGTTCACCGAGGTACATTCAAGAACATCTTATCAACATGTGGATAAGCGATCTTCCCGTACAATCAGAGATAATGTTGATATATAAAAGATAAGTGGTTTGTTTGCTGAACACCCACCATCACTTGAAATTTAGGAGCTTGTGACTCAGTACAAGAGCTATTCCTCATCAAGGGGTGAACTATCACATGGCTTGAGGAATTGACATCAGCTGCGTGAAGAAAATGGTGGGGAAAAATTTTGAGGAAGTGAAGTTGGAACGAAATAATGTGGTGTTAATTCTTGTTACAGTTTCCAGTGCTCTGAAAATTAAAACAAAAAGTTTACAGTCTACCCTGTAAATATTTTTTCAACGAGTTTGCATTACCAAACAGTCTGATTATGACCACAAAGACTTATTCAAATTCGAGCTAGCATACTTGCTCTTCAGTGAGAAGGTATGAGAAAGGGCAAAAAGTCCGCGTCGTACGAAGCATTCACTCTTGTACATGATGAAGATCTACGCAGCCGAAAAAATGCTGTTATTGACGGTGGGTATTTGCTCCATAAGGTTGTATGGAGTAAGACCCATGTTCGAGTCAGTGCGCAAGACCTATGTGGACTTAGTATAGAAATACTTTGGGTGTAATTCTGATATGTACAGGAAGAAGACCTTGGCAGCAGAAAGTCTGCAGCTAAACGATATCGCCGGGCTTTGCTGTTATCGTCCAAAAATTTGTATTTTCGTTTAAAATGGGAAGTTACACTAACAAGTAAAATTTCTGTCCAACGACACTAATAAGAGAAACTTTATTTCAATGTTGATGACTGAAATGGCAGTAAAGGGTATCGAGATTAAGCAAACAATAGAAGATATTGACGTCATGTGGTATCATGATAGTGGATACAGCAATATCTAAGGTTGTTGATTTCGATAGTTTTATTATCATCGGTGAAAACGTGGGTCTTGGTATTGCTGACTGTGTTAGGCTCTTCTCAAAAGAACGTTTATTTCCAACAGATTGGGAGACGTAATGTCCCCAGTGTTTGTATTCGTCAGCTTCGTGGAAATACAATGACTCTCACATATTTAAATGCTCAGGACATTCTTTTTCTTCACGCAGCAAGCGCGTGACACATTACACAGAACCCATTTGGACAAGAAAAGAAGATGAATTTCACTATTTATGAGAAAAAGCATTTCCTGTCTGACATTGTTAGTGTTTTCAAAGATGAATAAACAACACCACGCAAAATTTCGGGAGCAAGAAAAACGTTTCTTGTGACGCTGTACGATGGATCATGGATATAGATACTCTGTACGATTTTCGCTATCGAATATTTTCCAACTCCGTGATAAAATCAAATTTCCAACTTGCAGCATTGTCCCCTACACGAGATGCTTCCCGGTACCATTGTTTTCGTACTTATCTGCAAGTGCAGACGTGGCTGGGCTGCGAAACCGTCAGTTTGTGGTTGGACTTTAACGAAACGGGGGATGATCCCCATAACAACAACCATGGATGAAGCTCCAGAAAAGTTGCTGCACATGACACAATGCAAAGTGCAAGACAGAATGTAGCAGTGGCAGCAGCAAAAGCTGCAAAACAAAAGGACTCCGGTGCTCAGCTATCTGCAAGAATTGTGCAGGAAATGCTTGCGAGAATTCGTCCGAGACCGACCTCTACGAGATAAACACAGACATTGAGTGCGACGAGGAGGACGTCATCGATGATATATCATTACTCAGGGGGAAGGGATTACTGAGAGATGATGCCGACTTGTCATCGGGACAAAAGAGGTCAAGGCTTTTATGAATGAATATTAATGTGTAATTTGTAATAGTGAATTTTATATTTAGTGAATATACCCACATGTCATAACGCAGTATAAATTATTTATTAAATACTGTTTTTTCATCGATAAATGGGTTCTTTATTCTGAAATGAACATTTCATCAGTAGAAGGGCTTCTATTCGTTAGGTTTTTGAAATTTTTTCACATAAAAATGATGAATGATGAAAATTATGAGAAAAAAGCACATTCTTTACAGGTTTTTGATTTTTTGAAAACTTTGAAAATTTGAAGCGCTATATGTAAGTACGTATTTGATTTTAAAACAACGTTTAACTATAGAAATTTAATGCTCTTTAACTTCTGTTATTGAATGTTTTCGACTAAAACAAGTTGTTTAGAAGTTATGAGCAAATAACAGGAAAAAGTATGAAAATTTTAAGGATTTTTGGCCGCCCTGAAGGTTGCACAGGATTCTTGAATTGGAAACGTGGGTTCTACCCACAGACTACCCACACACAACGTACTAAAAGATCATTAAATTCGGACTTTCTTTCAGGTAACATCAATTTTAAGTACAGGGTGGATGGACTATTGGACTACAATTGAAAATTTCTTTTTTCGACACTGATATCCGAATATATTAAATCTTAAAAAACTGCCGACAGCAGTACTAGTGACCTATGCTCAAAATATTAAATTGAGTAATATTTAGCATCCTAAATTTCAATTACTGTGCAGTAAAATACTTAGGTGAGTGAATAAACATGTCACAAAACCGGATAGAGGCAATAATATTCAAAGTAACTTCCTGATATTTAATTCACTTTTCGACGTAATCACCTTTTACATAGACACTTACTCCATCTCTTTACAAGTCTTTGAAACCCGGTGACAAAGAAGTCTGTTGGTTGCTGACGCGACCAACGAGTAATCTCTTGGATTACGGTATCATCAGTTTCAAAATGACGGCCACCCAAATGATTTCGTTCGTCACACGCTGGTCATTACGAATGATTTGTTCTACATGCTGCACTGTGTTTGCAGTTGACACTTCCGCAGGATGACCAGGTCGCTTCCATCTCTGATGGTTTGCCTTCCCTTGGTAAACTTCTGGATCCAATTGAACACAGCTCTCCGTGAGAAACAGTTGTCACCACACACGGGATCCATTTCGCGATGAACTTCTTCTTTAGCCCACAAAAAACGCACAACTTCACGCTGTTCTTCCCGTGTACACTTATGCAACACAAGCCGTCATCGTGCACTGGATGCCTCTGACTGTGAGCCAACGAGATGTCGCGTAGCCTATGCTGCCATCTGCTGGCAAAAATGCGCTCCTAATTTAAAACGTTATAAGGAAAACTGACGTATGCGACTTATATATTGGCTTGCCCTCGTATGTTCCAAGGTTGATTCTCAATCCAAGCCTCTCTTTTCTCTGTTTCTAAAATTTGAGTTCTCTGACTAATGAAGTGATTAATAAAAGAACCCTCTTATATGAATAAGCGGGAAGAAACATGCGTTAATATTTATTGTATTAAAAAGTTAATCCTGGCCAAATTTTACAATGCTGTAGCTCTAATAACGCTATTAGCACGAAATGTGTGCTCGAGAAAATTACCCTCACCCATAAAGTATAATTGTTTGTAACTTTTATCCACGGTACAAAATTTAATTTTTGTGGTTCAAAATGGTAAAAGGTTCACAGATTCTATTTCTATCAATTTATTTTAGATTTTTTGATAGAGGGGACTTGTGATAATTTTGTTTATATCTTGTTTGTTTATAACATTTTCGGAAAATCGATAGGTACAAAATTCTATAGTTTCCTCTATCATACGGCGATTTTCATTTTCCTTTATCTTGAAAGTGGAGACTGTCGTCAATGATAACGCAGATTTAAATAACCTTTACTCCTCTAATTTAAATTGTTAATAACTTATGAAGGGTGCAATTTTTTTTCGGTATAAAATGGTACAAAATATGCATTTTTTTAAACTCAAAAGTGGAGGCTGGCGACGTTGAAAGCGCTTGTTGAGATGTGTTGCATTTGTTTCAGTCCGCAAAATTAACTAACTGTTGAAAAAGTGTTTACTTCTTTAGGTGAACTTAAATTCTATTTCTTTTAAAATATTCCGTTCTGGCACTTTATGTATACCAGAACTGAACAATATACTATTACTTTGATATTTTAAGTTATTAATTATCTTTTCTTGCTCGTCGCACTGTTATTTTCTCGAAAATGTTACCATAACGAGATGGCCTAGAGTGGCAGCGTTGCACTGGTAGTTCATTAATACAAATGGAACTGGAATTTTCGATGATTTTAATAGATGATTTATTAGCCTTTATTTGGATTATTTTTAGGAATTGATGAGATTAAGTATTTGTTCTTTGTAATTTAACGATTGTGTTAATCCTCAAATAGGTGGATTGAACTTTGTTGTTGTTTTTCATTAAACTACATTTGAAAACTATTGAAAGTTTAACTTTCACATTATTTCGTATTAAAATTGCGTGTCGCTGTACTAATCCCATATATAATGAAGATTATGGACTAACGTAACATTATCTATTGTGCCTATTTAATTAACGAAGATGAAATTTTGAAAATTTTATCGGTACCAGCATTCATTATTGTGTAAAAATATTTCTGATTGAGACACCTATATCGAAGAGTTAAAGCTATCTTTATCATAGTTTACATTATTGTGTTATAAGAATACATCACTACTCTTCAGTTTTCCAAAGTAAAAAATTTCCTTGTTTCACTAAACGCATTCTGCGGGAACAACCAGTTACATGAGGAAATCCTGTTCCGTTGTACCGACCTTGACTGTCGCGTGAATCACGACGCGATGAAAGCGCTTCCAAAGCTGCATTTATTCCGCGTCTAGTGCTTTTCAAGTCGAGCGTGCAAAACAAAGACTCCAAGGAAAGTGCATTGCATATTCTTCAACACATAAGAGCTTCAGGTACTTATACAAATTATTTGGTTCTTTATCTCGTAGTTTTTAGAGGCGTGTATTAGAAATATAACACTTTGTGAGTCATCTGTTCGAAAAGTAGACCTGTTAAACGACTTCGCAGTCTGCCTAACTAGGAAGGAACAAAGCGGTTTTGTTGTAGAATAATAAAGGATGCGTAATGATGGTGAATATAATTTATTTGTTTATTGTTAATGGATATTTGTTCGAAATTATATATAAATTAATATATGCATTTAGCACTTTATTTATGAGGAAATAATTTACAAATTCTCTTCGAAGACATTATAAATGGTAAATGCACAAAATCTCTTTAAACACGTGTTTATGTAAATTACATTATGACCTACAACGACCTCGTACCTAGCTTGTTTTACTGGGGTAGGGTAGTACCAACAATTCTTATTTTCATGTATAGTGCTGTATTCATGAAGTTTACAGCATAAAATCTGTTTTCTTTTAAATTACTTTCTCTTGTTTCATTTTTCCCCTGTTACACATCCTTAAAGAGTTTTGGAGCAAAGCTTAGCCACATTGCTCGAACCCACAACGCGCGGATTACTTTTATTATATTTATATCTTCATTGCCCATGGCACTCTTGAAACAATGTATTCGGACCCATCCATTTTGTATTATCTCCTAATGAAAATTCGCACAATTTATTAAGCCCCTCAATGTAATCAAATCTGTCTTCCTTTCCAGTGTTCATTTCACACCTTCTCTAGACTCCATTTAATTTATCATTGTTTCCTTCTTTCTCTCTCTCTCTCTCTCTCTTGAACCTCTATGCAAATAAATTCATTTATGACAATTTCTTCTATCAAAATTCTCTTTTGCCAAAACCAAAACTCAAATATGTATTATTATTACCAGCAGAAGTACCCGTCCGGGATATGAAAAGAAACTTAAAACAATCATTGTTGGACAGGTTAGTATAAAAACACCTATCAACAGATCTGGAATTTTTAAGCACTTTTTACCCGGCGGTACCCAAAGTTCTTATACAATATTTTAAATTCATATCTACGTTATATTTCTCTATTTTTGTGATATTAAATTCCCTTTCATACGTTCCAAAGATTAAATACCACGAAGAAAACCTACAAAACTACAGATACAGAATTTAATTTAACTGTACGAAATACATTCATTTATTGAATGACGCTTTTTTAGTATGAACTTTTTTAGTATTTTGTAAAAAGATTTCAGTCATTTCATTAGTTTCCAAAATTGGAAACAATCCATAAAGAAAACACACAAAATACAAATCGTTTCTGGTATAGTATTCAAATACTAGGGCTCTAATGACCTTGCTGTTGACGAACCCTAAAACCCCACAAAAAAAAATTCGATTACTAGTAATATCAAAAAAACTACGAGTAATTTCAAAATCTATTCCGAAAGAAAATACACTCTCTAAAGAACGCTCGACAAACACAACGAACAGTTAAGATCTATAAATTCTTTGGTTTTCAATTCATTTTCATTATATGAATGGAAACAAAATTTGTCATAGCTTTGTTTAAGGAAGTACTTCACGTAAGATCTTGTCAAAAGTTAATGGACTTCATGTAGTTCGTGAATTTCTCTATTACGGAATATTATAATTAAATTTCTCATCCATATAGTACAAAAACATTTCAAAATATCTTGAGAAGTTTGTTTAAATATTTTAATTAGTGTGTATGGTTGTAAACGATAAAAATTCATTCGAAATTTGAACTAGAATCGCATTTCAACAAGAAATTCGGTTTAACGTACTAAACTAAAAACTCATACATGAGAGTATAAAAATTCAACCAATAATTTTTGCTTTCCAATTATACAGTATGTATAAGGTAAGTATAGTAATCGCTCGAAAAAGAATTTCGAGATCTCTTCAGATTTAGACGAATTTGCACCAGAAGAGTCTATTTTTTAATTCTGGCATTGATGTCCAACGTCGCATGTGTGTATGGGAATAAATTTGTTTTTTCTAGAAACTAGCGTCTTACGTGTTTTGCGGATTCCACCAAATAGTATCTCACTTCCAAAAACCAAAAGTATAATTATCATGTAATATATTAGAAATTGAGACAACTGAAAGCGCTGCCTAATGAATATTTCTCGATCATAACAAGTATAATGACCCACTTATCATAATCTTATATTAAACTATATGTTACGATTATCTTAGCGCTTTTATTTTCCGAATGCATCGCACCATAAATGGTTGACATTCATTTCTGGAAATAATACGGTTATTTCAATGGACTCGTGATTTTGTGTATGTAATTACTTTATTAATACAATGTTGTAAACGTGGAGATCAACGGAATTCATCGAATCAATATTGTAGCATAAATATGATCAGATAACCAGTATTTCTTTCAGTTTCGTGAAGGTAAAGTTCTCCAAATTTGAACATATGATGGTTCTAAGTTATTTAATAAAGAACGTATTACGCGGAAGAAAATGAAGGTCGAAAGCCTTATGATGATCGGTAGCCTATCTGGAGAGAAATTCAGTCAAAAGTTCACACGCAAGCGTCTCTATGGCAAAAATATGTTTTGCTAATATTGTCACATGGTGACATTTCACTTTGTCATTGGTATTCTAACGTTAATTTATTACTCAGAATTCTTGTGTAAACAACATGGTATTATTCCCTGTGCGACGCACCTCTTGTGCTTCTGTCACTGCGTGGTTTTTAAACGGGATGTACAGAGATGTGATCGTGTCCCGCAGATAGGAACGTTGGGAGCGCCGCGGGCGTGCCGACATTTGCCTACATTCGTCGCTCCCATGCACACATACACAGACCAACACAAAGTTCGCGTCCGTGTGTCTTAGTTTGAGTGTTCTAGGAAGATTTCTTTCTATGTAAAATTCCATCAAAACTCAGTAAGTTTCCCCACTCCAGGGTTCGGAGGGACTTGCTCTAGTTAAGCCTGAAGAGTCTGTTATTGTCGCCCAAAAGGCCAGACATCTCCACGCCAACAACCTCCACCTCCTCTACTGAGGCGCACCCCGCAGTCGGAAGCAGTCGGCGGACCCCTATGCTACATTTTGTATGATTGTCCACAGGTAGCGATGGCAAGCCGTAACGCCCGGTAGCCCTTCAGGCAATGAGTAAAAGACTGGGTTTGCTCTTTCTAATCGTATCCTTTTTGTGGGTCAGTAGTCCGGCCTATGCTTTGATCTTAAGTGCACTTGGGGCACAGATCCCGTCTGATTATTCTCGAAGTAAATATTATTTTTATTTAATTCATATGTGGTGACTAACTGACTAGTAAAAGAACCTGATGTCAATTTCAAGTAGGGAATGTCCCATTCAAGCTCTACTGATATCTGTTCTACACCATACCCATCAAACTCCTCTGAGGGTTTCTAGGGTCACCCTTAGGGGGTTTTGCCACAATATCTTGACCGCATTTTGACCTAGCCCCTTGGAGTTTGGAGCATTTTAAAAGAAATACAAATTTTGCTCTTATGGCCAATTTGGCTGGAAATTTATTTTGACTTAATTTTGAAATTTTCAATCACGATTTTTTTTTCGTATTTCTGAAATATGTGCAAAAATCTTTTTCATTCATTATGAAATATCAGACGACAAACATTTTTTTAGAAATTCGTGAGAGAGAACGCACGAAGCTTTAGAAAAAACTGTTTTTGTGACTTTTACGATTTTTTAAAATTGTACTCAATATTTATGTGCGTAGATAATTAAGATAGCAACATGAGTAACTTTCTAAAAAATAATTCCTTCTAAAATTATACATTCTTGTATATACCGATAGTTGCGGAGAAACATTTACATCGGAAAATATTCTGGAGTAAAAATTCAAATATCAAGATTTTTTTAAATCAAGGGCTAAAATTAAAAGAACGTTGAGATAAAAATTAGTAGGAGCGTTCTTCCCACCAGTGTGTTTTAAATAATCGACCAGTGGAAAATAACAAATACTATGTTTCACGTGAAAGAGGCATGATTTGTTCATATCTCTCACGTTCCTAGTTACTATCTATTGCTCTTTCAAAATATTTTATGTCGATTTCCTAAACGCAAATCCAAATTGAACCAGTTAAGTTATTATTATCCATCGTTTTTAATTACATCCTCATGGGAAGATTTTTAATCTCCCAGGAATATGTTGTAAATTATGCATTGTTCTTATGTAAGAGAAAGATGTGCATCGTGTCCTGCGTTTCATGTACCCCTAATGCATAGAGAATATCAGAGTATTTTATTTTTGTTTAGATTTAAACCTGCACAAATCTTATTGACGGAGATGAAGAATAACTTGCCAGGAGTTCTCGCTGTAATTTTCTTGACATCGACTGTGCACTTCTGTACTGCCATAGTGTGTCTACCAAACATCTGCGATATATTTAATTGCTCTACCACGAATGCTCCTTGCGATGGCGAGATAAGACCAAACGCCTCATTCTGTGGATGTTGCCCTGCTTGTATACGCATTATACGTGAGTTTTTTTAAATTAAACAATTTAATTTAAATTTCTTACAAATTTGGAACTAACATTTATATTTTGTTTGTTTTACCAACATATCCGGAGCTTCATCTTTTGTCCTTGAAATGAGTTTTAGATCTTTCCAGCTGTTCAGAGAAACATTCTGATGCATCGAATAACCAACTTAAATTGTAGATAGGGTCGGGGGGGGGGGTAATTGTAAACAAGGTTTTCAAGTACACAAGTGGTCTAGGTGCCGCGGTGAGTCAGAAAAATTTAAAGATGATCAAAACTAGATGTCAGTGACACTATTGATGAAATGAAAAATCTCCACGCTCTTGAACCCGAGAATAGATTGAATACAACCTTGTAAAAGTTGTGTTATCCAAAAGATTGAAATTTGAAGTTACTGCATAGCGTTTTTTGCAATGCAATGGGAAAATTATTGAAATGTATTTTAATTTTAAGTATTTTGTCAGAAATGAATTAAATCAATTGAAAATCATTAAGTTATCTTCCGGGAATTTTATAGGCCCCTCAGTTCTGCGAATACATTTACTCCATGTTTTTTAGAATCAGGATAATTGGAAACATAGCCATTTGTTATTAGTTTTACTCAGTTTTGGCGTATAATGGATGTGTATTTCTAAATTAACTTGTATTTAATCACGCTGAGTACATTTTAGTTATATTGTATTCATTTTGTATTTTCATGGTATTTACGTAAGTTGTTAAACGTTCTTTTACACTTAAAGATGATTGGTCTCTAAAGAAACAAATGCGGATCGATGAATGACGAAGGAATATTCCGAAAATAGAAACAATTTTATGGAGGGAGTAACACACATTGAGTCTATTACAAAGCGAAGTGGGTATGCTCTTATTCGTGGACATTGAGGGAATAACCAAAAAAACCCGTTCATGTGTTTGCAGCGTCAATACGTTATGGAAGATGAGTTGGAAGACACTAAAAAGAGTTAATAACGTCAAAATTAAATTCGTTCTTACAGATGACGAATTATCTTTGAAAAAAAAAAATTAATCTCCAAGCAATCTCACCTTCTCCACTTGGTAAATTGGAAGGTAGTTAAAATGTTCCAACGCCTTCTAGAAAAGTAAACCTTTGTGAGGTGTAGTGATATTTTCTCTTTGTTCTTATACGTATTGATTTCACATTTTGTACATAACGTTCAATATAATAACAATAAGTCTTAAAACATAGTTTATCCACTAAAAATATACAAACAAAATGTGAAAAAATAGGATGTGTAATTTTTGGGTACTAATATCTTGGTTCTCGTGATCATGAAACTATCAATTAGTGTTTTACTATATTTGTATGTATTAAAATATATGAGTAAAATATGGATTCTGGGTAAATGCAAACATCGACTCGTAATAAATATGCAAACATGGAATCAGAAGCGTCAAAACATAATTTAAGTTCCTACAACAATAACATATACACATACTGTCACTCATTCCATACTTTACATTAGGCGAGAATTCTATGTGTACAATTGGCCCTTCGTCTGAGGGGTAATAGTAAAAACGCGGGTTAATTGGGAACAGGCGAACAAGTGTAGGAAATTTCATACTTGAAATCTTCGTAACCAGAGATTTATGAAGAAGGAGAGAAATAATTAAGGTCCTGAAAAGAATATTTTTCACGAATAAGACATTGAAATTGAAGCGTGAAAGAGAATCATTCAAAACTTGTTTACATTTACCCCGCCTGACACCAATCTTTTTTTTTCTCTTTCTAGCTATATCCATCTAATATTAATCCTTATCACACTATTCAATATAAATTAATATTTGGATTACGCTTTTCTTAATTATTTTATCCAATAATTTTAGAATCTTTGTAATAATAATATAATAATAGTAATAATAAAATTGATCCCTGTTTCTACGCGAAAATCCATACTTGGCAACGAAGAGATTTCTCATGGCAGTCTCAAGAACAAGTAATGGACTCCGAAAACAAGGGAAAATTAACTTTGAAAGACACAGACTCTCCAGAGATGCAAACTTAAACAGGAAACAACACAACATGTAGAAGGGGGTTTACTCTACTGCAGAGACTGATTATGCACATCGACAAATTCAGGTTGCGAACATTATCTATCAAAAAATTTCGGAACAATATAGATTGGTACAAGACATTATCCCCTACTACAAGTACTTCTCAAGACCAATTTCAGAAGACAATAACTATAAAATTTATTATATAGATCAATACTCACCGAAGAAACAATCCATCACAGCAGACTACATTTAATACCAATAGACAAATTAAGACATGCACATACATCATATTCATCACACCCCCATCCTACAAACTACATACAAGGAGACAATTTTAAATATCAAGATTTGAAAACAGAAATCCTATGAATATGGAGATTGTTTTTAGTTCCAATAGTTTAGAGCAGTTCAATCTGCGTTGGCGTATTAGAAACAAAAAAATAGTCCATGACTATTTAATTTTTATAGTAGTCTCGTAAATTTCTCAGTGGTACACGTCAAACAGAGTATTATTTACTGAAATTTCATCGACTATGAAAGAGGTTCCTAACGGACCAGGTGTAACAAATACGCGTGTTTTACTAACATGCATTAGCAATGTTTTGAGGGAGAGTTTCTAAGATCAAACCTCAAAAGAATTCATTAAACGTTAGTATATAATTAAGCGGGCAAGTAAAAAACTAGGGATTCGCGTCTATCTTTATATATCTTGAAATCTATCAAGGTGTGACTGTAGCATGTGAAAAGCGTGCAAAGTTTTAAAGATATTCTGCATTCCATTTCTTAGAAATTTATCAGATGGGTTTCTATCAACTCAACATTATTTTCCGCCTTGTGATTTCCAATAAAACTACTTATTCCCCCAGGGGCTTACATTTAGTAAGTACGTGTTTGGCGAACACGGGGCCCCTAGCTTAGTCTGGCATTGCTTCCACTTACTTGTGCCATGCTCCTTCCTTTCACTTTCCTGACCTCGCTTGGTCACCTCTTGTTCTTTTCGATCCCGACGCTATTAGTGCTAGGGTATCTTTCATTTTCCTCTTCTTCTCTTTCCTCTATTTCTTCTTCTCCTCCCCCCAGGGGACTTACATCTAGTAAGTACGTGTTTGGCGAACACGGGGCCCCGAGCTGAGTCTAGCATTACTTCCACTTGCTTGTGCCATGCTCCTTCCTTTCTCTTTTCTGACCTCCCTTGGTCACCTCTTGATCCCGACGCTATTAGAGCTAGGGTATCTTTCATTTTCCTCTTTCCTCTTTTTTTTAAAAAATGTTTTTAGTAAAGTCATGTGATATGTTGGAATTTGTGTTTTGCNCGACACTATTGGAGCTAGGGTATCTTTCATTTTCCCCTTCTTCTCTTTCTTCTTCTCCTTCTCTTTCTTCTTCTTTCCCCCGCAGGGAGCTCAGTTTCGAGTGCGTATGGGCTTGGCGAACCCACGGTTCCGAGCTGGGGACTGGTATTGCGCCACCAGTCCCCGGACACCGTAAGCTTTGGACTTGCTTCAGCGACCACCATTGGCGCGATGGTGAAAAGTTGCGGGTTTTGAAGAGCGGAGATCTTGCCTTCATTGGCAGGGTCGCGAGGAAGGATGAAACCTCTATAAAAAACCCTCAACCTCAAGGTGTGTTACGCGCCGATGAGGTTGAATGGTTGTTGAGGACAAACACTCGCTAGCGTACCAACCTCTGGGGCAACTGCCGCACCTCAGTTGAGCAAGGCTTAGTGGCGTGATGCGGGGGCACCACATCACCGGACATTTATTTCCTCCGCACTCGTGGGTCAAAATGAAAGATTCCTGTTTTTCCCTGACTTGCGGAGTGGACGTGCCGCAGTGTACCATCTGTGACCGTGTGTACAATATATCTTCCTCCGACACGAGATTTTTCGGAGACCTCCCTCAGAGATTTAATTCATCAGCTCCCTCGAGCATTCCTCCTCCTTGGAGATTTCAACGCCCAGTGTACTGTGGGGCTCGTCGAGCGATTGCCCCAGGAGCCGACTGCTGAATTGTCTCTTAGAAGGAGAAGATTTATGCTTAAAGACCTATCAGTTTGCTCTCCTGATGTTGCTGATATCTTTCAATGAAAGGTAGAAGATGATCTGCATGGTAGCGACCATCATCCTATCTGCTTGTCCTTGCAGGAACGTGCTACTATTCCCGATTGCAAGACACAGAAATGGATTCTCAGTAAGGATAGTTGGACACAGTACCGTTCCCTGTCTGTCTTCAGAGAAACGGGTAGTGTCCGACAGAGGGTCGACCATCTGACCCAGGTGATTCATCACGCCGCTGATGAATCCTTTCCTTAAACATCTATTTTTCCGCGAAGACCTCATGTCCCCTGGTGGAACGACGAATGTCGGTCCGCTATTCGGGCAAGGCGAAGAGCATTGCGGAGATTTAAGTCTAGTTCATCTCCGTAAAACCTCGCCGCATATCGGATTGCTAGAGCAAAAGCGCGCAGAACTATCAAAGAATCCATATCCACCTCCTGGAAAGAGTTTCTAGGTACCATTAAGAGAAAAACATCATCCTCTAACGTATGGGAGATAATCCGAAAGATATCTGGAAGGTATTCTCGAGTTCCAATATCTGGACTCAATTATCGGGGTGAGGTTCTCACAAACAACAGAAACATGGCAACAGCAATGGCTGAATATTTTGCTGACCTAACATCTACAGCAAACTGCGATCCTGATTTCAAGAGAAAAAGGGCAAACAGCAGGGAACACTTCTTTTGACTTTCGTTCCATCAACTGGGAACCCTACAACTATTCCTTCTATATGTGAGAACTTGAGACAACTCTAGCGACAGCCCACAATACTGCTCCTGGCTCTGATTCAATTCATTATGAAATGCTGAGACAACTCAGTTTCGAGTCGAAAGATTACCTTCTGGATATCTCTAATCCTTCATGGTCCGAGCGAGTATTCCCTAATTCGTGGAAAGAAGCAACGCTTATCCCTTTACTAAAACCAGGTAAGGACAAAACGAAAATCAATAGTTATCGAAGCATTACCTTGATTAAGCGTTGCGTTGGTAAAACTCTGGAGAGAATTATCAACCGACGTCTCGTCTGGTATCTTGAACGGTATGACTTGTTGAGTCGATCTCAGTGTGGTTTCAGGAAGTTCCATTCCACCCTGGACAACTTACTTCTCCTGGAATCAATAATTCAAGATGCTTTAGTCCGAAGACAATATCTCATCGGAATATTCTTTGACATCGAGAAGGCTTGCGATACTACTTGGCGTCATGGCATTTTACAACAACTCTATGCCTGGGGATTTAGAGGACGTCTTCCTCTGATGCTCATGTCCCTTTTGGATGAACATTCCTTCCGCTATAGAATTGGAAGAGACACCTCGGATCTCCTTCTTCAAGAGAACGGTGTTCCTCAGGGCTCAGTCTTGAGTGTGACCTTATTTGCAGTGGCCATAAACAGCATAACGTCTGCTGTAAAGAGTCCTGTTTTACACTCTCTTTTTGTCGATGACTTATCTATCTTTTGTTCATCACAGAGTGCCACAGGTGCGGAACAACAAATCCAACTCGTCCTTAATAGATTATACCACTGGTCGAAAACGACAGGTTTCCGTTTCTCTGCTGAAAAAACACGCTGTGTTCTTTTCAGTAGGAGAGCAAGCCTTCTGGCAGAACCTCACCTCGCCCTGGGGAACAACGTTCTCAAATTCTATTTTTTTGGTGAAATTCTTAGGTCTAATCTTTGATCAGAGACTGAATTGGATTGAACATCTGACAGACCTATCAGCAAGAACATTAAAGTCTCTGAATTTATTGATGTGCCTCAGTAGCAGGGAATGGGGTGCTGATCGCTACTCCCTGCACTNCCAGTTTTATCGAGCATTCATAAGATCTCGGCTCGATTATGGCTGCGTTGTATATAGCTCTGCTCGTGCAAGCTATTTAAAGAAGTTGGATAGTGTCCACCATGCAGGAATTCGACTAGTTACGGGAGCATACCGCACTAGTCCCATTCCGAGATTGTATGCCGAGAGTGGCGAACCATCTCTTTACCTCCGGCGGCAACTCATGCTACGACACTATTGCTACTTAAAAACTCTACCCGACAATCTGGTGCACAATGCGGTTTTTCATCCATCCTCTTCTTTCATCTGTTTCTACAACAACAGACTGAGAGCAACCAAACCTTTTGGATATCGCTCCAAACAAATTTTGGAAACCCTAAATATACGCACACCTAATGTCTTACATGAAGGTTTTAGTAAGTCTCCCCCTTGGGCTTTGCACAAGCCGAGGATTATTTTCGATTTTCTGTATCATGACAAGAAGAACACTCCAGGTCCGATGTTGAGAGTATACTTTCACCTAATCATCTACAAACACCGGGTCCATATCCCTGTGTTTGCCGACGGGTCGAAGCAGGCTGATGTTGTTGGCTGCTCCGTGGTATTTCCCCGTAAGACCTGTGGCTACCGTCTAGGCGACTTGTGCAGCGCTGAGTGCTACGCCATATTAAGAGCATTGCGATCGACAAAGTGCTGCTGCAGATCACATTTTCTGATTTGTTATGATTCGCTAAGTGCTCTTCAAGCAATCCATAATATGTATCCAGCTGATAAGCTGATCCAGCACATCCAATTTCTCGCTCAAAAGTGATGGAAAGAACATAATGTTTTACTGGATTCCCGGACACGTGGGAATCACAGGAAATGAGAAAGCAGACGTTTCCGCAAAGATGGCATGCGTGGATTTATCAATGATTCCAAAACGATATGTGTTAAATTCCATCAAGACAAGTATTCTGAGTGAATGGTACAATGAGTGGTTGGCTGTTGAAGGGAATAAGCTCCGACATATCAAATCCTCTAAGTCATGGAACAGTTCTTTTATGCCAGCCCGGCGCGTCGAGGTTCTGCTGACCCGCCTGCGCATAGGACATTGTCCTCTCACTCATAGGTATCTCTTACTACTTGATGATGAACCCGATTGTGAGGAGTCTAGCTGTTCACTGACAGTGCGTCACCTACTAACTGATTGCAGAAGATACTCAAGTATACGGAGACAAATTGGACTGGCTGCAGATTTACCAACAATTCTCGGAAATGAAACGGTTAATGTTAATAAATTATTGAATTTTATGAGTAGATCGGGGATCCTCCCACAAGTTCTCGGGAGGGTTTAAAATTTGCATTCCTTTTTCATCTTTCCTGTGTTCCTTTCGTTAAATTTTTGTTTCTGTAATTAGAAAATATAATATTCAAAATATTGTTTTCTTTTTTGTGATATAATGTATTGGTATTCTGTCTTGTTTTCTTTTCTTTCGTCTTTGCATTTCGATATTTGTTGATATCAGGAGGGTTTTTTAGTGGGTATGGTCGAGATATTCGGCGAGTCCCACACACGGGGAAGAGTCACTACGGCTCTTCTCTATGGTGCGAAACTGTATTTTTCCCTACTTGCATGGGCTCTAATGACCTCGATGTTGACGAGCCCTAAAGCCCCACCCAAAAAAAAAACTTGTTATTGGAACGAAATTAAGTCAAGCTGGTTTTTCAATTTCTGCTGATATGTTAAAAATAGTAAAATATCGAATGGAATTGTTACGTTGACAATCTTAATTCCAAATTAAGCAAATTGTGTTACGCATTCCGAATCTTAGTTAACGTAGTTAGTCCACATATTTCCCGTTGCGTATATTTTGCAAACGTTTACTCCCATTTACGTTACGGCATTACCTTCTGGGGTAATTCCGGTCAGAGTATTCAAACTTTCAGAATTCAGAAGAGGATAGTTCGGATAATTTGTAAATCTCGTCCCCGAAACAAATTGTGCAATTTATTCAAGGAATTAAATATCT
>NNCF01127449.1:184558-297548 GCA_002313205.1 Laupala kohalensis | reverse complement strand
ACCTTCTGGGGTAATTCCGGTCAGAGTATTCAAACTTTCAGAATTCAGAAGAGGATAGTTCGGATAATTTGTAAATCTCGTCCCCGAAAATCTTGTAAACCTTTATTCAAGGAATCTTAACACTTCCTAGCATTTATATTTATGAAACGGTCGTGTTTGTTAAGACCGAATTACTGAAGTGCCACCCTTGCTTTATACGAAACAGTCTCGTTCACGAACACAATACTCGCAATAGTAATAATATTCATCGCCCTAGAGTGTCAACCACTCTTTGCCAAAAAGGACCTTATCATTCGGGAATCGTTCTATATAATTCCCTGCCCAAGAATATAAAAGACATTATGAAATTGAATATCTTCAAATCCGCGGTTAAAAACTACCTCCTGCACCAGTGCTTCTACACTGTAAAAGAATTTATTGATTTTAATAAAAGTTAAATTCGTCTTGTACTTTATCACGCCATTGCTGTAGCACTTTTTAAATAACTTATAACAATTTCAAAAACTATTTTCTTGCATGATTGTGTTGCCGTATGGCTCATATTAATTTAGTTTTATGTGTACTCAACTTTGGCACGGTTGTGTACATTAATTCTGTAGCCCCATCCTGGCCCGGGTTTTTCTCCGTTTTTCCTTCGGGTAGAGGCGGATTTCTTATACAGGTTCTCTAGGCTTTGTCTAGGGGCGTGTTTATTGTAACAATAAATTTAGTGTTTTTTCAACTCTTATGATTTTTAAACACTATACTCAGAATCATCTATAGTTCGATAATAACTTGTACATGTAAATTTACAAACATATTTGCGTTAAATTACGAACATGTTGACATTATATATGTATTATAACACGCAGCTAACTTTTTATCTTATTTAGGAACTTTTGCTGAATTTTTTGAATCCGCCTCTGCCTTAGGGCCCTTGATCGGAATTGATGGAATGGTCCCTTGCTTGCTTCCGGAGAGTAAATTAGTTTATTGTCCTCCACGTGGTCATACGCAGTTAATGCTGTTTTATGACAATAAATTTATAATATTGGGTTGGATACTTTCGTTTCCCTACTAGACAACTACACAGAGTCTTCTGGGCCAGCTGATAGTTTTGTTGGTGCAATGGTGGGGTTGTCTTCCACCAGTGGTGGCATTTCTCATACCAGTCAGATGAGCTCACATCTGGAGCCTTCATCCAGTAGCAACATTATCATGTCTGACAACAAATGTGTATTTATGACAGTGGATGTATTTAGTTGTCAATTTTCGTTTTGCATTTGCCTGGATCTTTAAAAATGTACTTCTTTATAGGATAGGAATAAGAATTGTGCTGCATGAAAAATCTTTTACCATACAGGACAAAATGCAATGGAAAGGATATGTAGTGACAAGTAATGTAAATCCCGGTTATGTTTACTAGGAACAGGGTTCTAGATATTTGAATCAAATGAAAAAATATTTAATGAGTTGAACACACTCCTTGAATTTTATACAGTCATATCAAATTTCGGTGGGGGAGGGGCAATCACCCCTCAAAAATTTGATTTGATTTGGTAAAATACAAACAAGAGTGTGTTCAACTTGTTATTTTTTTGTCATTTCATTTGATTACCCCATAGTTTCCCACTCTTGGATCCACCACTGGAAACAAACATTAGCATTGTTTCAGGTGAGTGCATGTTGTCGATTTGCAATCCTCATTTGGACGAAATTTGGAAATAGAAAGCACAAAATGAGGTAAGATCTATTTTTCACCCTTGCTGTTCAGCTAATAATGGATTTCTGTGGTGAGCAATTACTTTTTATTATATTTTGTTATTCACCTTTTGATGAATATATCACCATGTTTTATAAACAAAAATACTGAAATATTGAGCGTGGCATGGCTATGCAATGTCAGTAGGCAAGAGTTATACACCATACTGCATTCTATTGCTCCATTCACATAGGTAGTTTTAAGTAAGAGCTCAGCCATATTTTTGAATAGGGGGAGGCAAGTTTCTTTACCTTTTTAGGAGGTGCAGTAGATTTGTCTCATCTGTGTGCTAAGCTCAGAGAGACATGACACAAACCCCTTACAATCTTTTTGAGGTTCGTGAAGCTCATCAAATATTTCTCAGTCAGCAAGGACTACAGACTGCAATTTGACGAAATGCTGCAGTGAGTGGTGATAAGGCCACTCATATTTCTTTTTCTATTACATGTATAAAGTAACGTAGATTCAGGTGTGAATTTGTTGGGATTGGATGATACAAATGTCTGAGATGTTAGGCTTTCTTATCTATTCCTTTTATTTAGTTTTAGTTTTTGGGTGTTCAGAGTGAGTGGGATGGCTGGTGACCCATCCTACCCCAACTTTGCTACACCTATGGTATTAAGAGGTTTTTCATAATGAATGTAAAAAAACATTCTACTTCACATTTTTATTATCAGCATTACATTCACATGACTTATAAAATGTAATTTGGTTTCATAAATAAGATTTAATAATAGTGCATTAAATTAAACATAAAATATACAATTATGTATTCAGTTCAGGATTTGAATCTACAATAAACAGGTACATAGTAATAATCAAGAAGTTTCTAGGACTGATATTTCAAAATAATGCGACAAACATTCAAGTTATGTTCTGACTTTTTAATATTTTGTTATTATATTTTAATATATAATTATGTCTGAAATAAAGAAGTTTCAGAAGGTAATAAATCATATCCTGTATATCAAAATAAAATTTGTTTCTATGTTGAATTTTAGAAATATGCTTAGTTTTTGTGTAGTTTTACTAAAGGGGAGATGCGTTGGGGAAAGAGCATTGCTATTGATCTACAAAATGATAAATTAAGGATAGACTAAATCCTTTAAAATAATACTCAGGGAATGTTAATTCAACTTTCAAGAAATGGCTTTTGGGTTTTTAATGTTTAATATTTTGAGAGTGCAGGATTGGAATAAATGTTTTCAGTATATTTGTTCTCTTTGCTAACAACATGGCATATTATTATCACTATACCTCACAAAGTAATTGAGATATCAACTTGGTTTTTGAACGTTTATGTTCTAAAAACAAATATACTAAAACTGATTTTTGGAATTCGTGATATTTCACTTTTTGGAGTGCGTGAAAAGTGTTGAAATGTTAGGTGTGTTGTCCTGATTAACACACAACTGACTAACACTTCCATCAAAGTAGAAAAAAGTAGTAGTGTGAAACCATTGCACATACTTTCTCACATACTTTAAAAATATGTACAATAATTTGAAGAATAATAAATAAATAAATAAAAACTTTTCAAAAAACAGCTTTCATTTATGTCATGTACTAAAATGAATAAAATGAGTTTTGGAACATACTGAGGTAATGCAATGTCAAATGCTACATTTATTTAATGTTAATAGATCCTAATAAAAATAAATATACTTTGTATCTTCATTGCTAAAAATGATGTAATATTTAATGTTGAATTATTTGTCTTCAAATGCCACGGTTGTGTAAATTATCTCTGTAGCTTCATCTTGGCTTGTGTTTTTCTCCTGGTAGTGGCAGATTTATACAGAGTAAAATAACTAAAATTTTGCATAATAGAAAACAAATTTTCAAATAAAAAGTGCATCTGTACTAAAACAGGGCTTCCCGCCTCCCCTCTTTTGAGTGGGGCCAACTTTGAAATCTTTACGTAGAACCTCTGTTTTTGTTATTAGGAAATATCGAGAAAATACATAACATTGTGAAATAAATAAAAATACACGTTTAATATTTAAAATGATGGACACCTTCCATACCGTATACAGGTGGGGGGGTTGATTTTTAGGTTTTAAATAGCCCACAAAAATCCAATTTTTTTTGCATTTCTTTCTCTCAATTCATGGGGTGATATATTGACGTTCATAATCAGCACCAAAATATAATAAACAAGAATAAAATTTTAGAAATAATTTCCCCAGCATCGAGTGTTCGGCTGAACTTCTCTCACATTGAAATATGTCTTTAAAGATAGCTAATCCAGATCATAAGTGTTCCATGCATAAATAGTTCACGATAACTTGTGTACTTTGATGGGGCATTCTTAAACTTGACAGATCCTCAGGTATGAGAACAATTTCACCATTAAACTCAACATTTCCTTAAGAATTAGGACTACACGGGTCTACCTCACCTGTCACATGAATCCCCAGTAACTGGGGCCAGTGGGCAGATTTTTCAGTAATGAGTCTTGGAATTGGTTTTGCCACAATTTTTTTTATTTATAACAGTTGTGTTGTTTTAGAATAATTGATATCTACACCAAAAATAATAGAAAATGATACCAAACACTACCTTCTTGGTATCAAATGCACATTTTACTACTAGTCCAGTAATTAGGTGACAAAAAGAAGCAAATCACAAAAAGTTAGTTTTTTTCTTTATTAATATTTTTTATATTCATCTCATTGCATATGGAAACGTAACTGACTTTTTGCTGTGACCCATGGCTGAAGGGTCTGAAATGCTTGCCTCGAAATTTCAGGCTTTTTCGCGGCTCAAAATATTTGGCCACGAAAAAGCCTGAAATATTGGGCCGACACAAAATATTAGGCTGCAAAAAAGTCTGAAATTTCGGGCCGGTCCGCAATTTGTCGTTTGGTCTTCCACTACCGATGTCAGAGAATGCGAAATATATCCTTGGGTGCGTTTTTCGCCGAGAACTCACTTTGCCCAGAGTTAATGATATTCTAGGGATCTTTTATGTACTGTTCACCATGTTGTGGGTTGTTTTTCGCAAACAAAAAATTCGTTGTCCTCGATCGGGATCGAACCTGCTCACTGCCGGTTTGGAGGCCGCTACGATAACCACGATAAAAGTTATTTCGGACTAGGTCCAAAGTTATTTCAGGCCGACCTAAAGTTATTCCAGACCTAGACCAATAATAAAGGGTTCAGCCAAATAAAGGGGGCGGAAGAACCGGAAAGAGGTTTGCTGTTTATAAACTAAACATTATTAAGAAGCATCCTAATATCAAAGATAATTTGAGAGAATGAGCAAGTTAATTTGGGTAATATTGGAAACTTTTGTCAGTTGCCATGGGATCGCAACGAAAAAAAATTGAGAAAATCATTTCTTAAATGTAAATTACCTAGCAAAAGAAACGTCATGTATAAGCAGCATTTTGATAGTCCGGGTCAAATCGTTTAAATTTGTCGAAAGACCAGACCAAAGGAAAAATTTGTATCACAATGAGCCACGTTTTTCAATAACCGTTTCTATTATAATAGTTTTCAGGTGTGTCAAGTCGATTTCACGTTTTAACTTGTCTTAATGAAAGTTAATTACGAGTGAACTAATAGTAAAAGAAGTAGAAGAAAGTGTTGTCACAACCAAGCGATTTATTTTGTCCAAAACCAAAAATTCTCTTCGGTAAAGTTAATCCTTCCAAGAACAGCGGACTCCTTTAATGAAACAGTAGAGTTTAACTCCTATAATGACAGAGCGCGACGATTTTTATGATGGATAGATTGAAAGAACCTTTTCAACACGAATTTCTGAACATATGAAAGCTTGAAGAAACACACACAAGTCACATTATACAACCTACCTCACATTTTGTCTCCAGACACAGTTCACATTTTGTCCCCAGACATTAACTCTATCACCCTGAAAAGAGAAATGGAACAAATACAAATCACTAACACCAAGAAAAATAAATTTATTCTAAAGGAACAAGTACAATTTTCTTAATTTCCCATCCTTTTTATCCTACTCTGAAATATGACAACCATTGTTATATACAGACTTTCACTAACAGTAAACTTCCCTCTCCCACCCTCTCTCTCGTAGCGTAAATGCAGCTACTTTAAAGTAGTACTAGCGTAGGTCGAATTAAATCATCACAATATCTTCAATCGGCATAAATAAACAGAGGAACATTTACTTATTGAGATTTCAACTTGAAAAACATTTAAATGAAATTCACCGGCCATTTAAATGAAATATTTGCAATGATGATTGATGGTGAAATACATTGCGTCTTATGGAGAAAACACTTATTTACAAAATAAGGCCAACTTTTGAATCACGAAAGTGAAGGAAGCGTATATTGATTTGTAGTAACTTTTCCGCAGTATTTTTACATAACTTTTATCTGTAGGTCACCGGACATCTGAGAAAGATATTTCACTTTTTCCGAGGTGAGATGCACAAATCACGTAACTGTTTCGCTCGGCCGCCATGTTTTCACATGCTCTTGTGCATTTCAAACGAGTCAAGCGAGTTCCTAAATATTATTTGTACTATATTAGTAACTGATAGATAGAAATTAAATATTTTTTCATCATTATTATTCATATTGTTGGGTTTTATAACAATTAGAATAAAAATAAAGAAAACATTTGTACATTTGAAGGATTTGACTAACGTGGAGTGCTGATCCCACCTTAAGCTCCGCACTTTAAGGATTACGCTTTTATATGTTAAAATTCATTTTGCCTAATTTTGATCTTTCAAACAACGTGTTGTTTCACTTGATATTAGGTATATTTAACTTCTACAAAAATATTTTTTATTCGTTACATTTATTTCATTCTTTCTACATCTACTACGGAAATATTTCTATTCTTATAACCTTAATCATGTTTAATAATTTATTATTATGTTAATTGTTAATAACATAATTGTTAACTACGGAAATTCTGAATATAAAGCGACACTACTTTCTTCTATAAATGAAAAAGTTTCAAAGATAATGAAAAGTAAAAAATAAAACACGCTTAAGTGAAGAAACGGTTTCCACATTCTCCTTCGTCAGTCACATAGATATGAAGCGATTCTTCCCTCTTCGGTTTATACGTGGACCGAACGTGAGATGGAAGGAAAGAGTGGGAGGAAAATTTAAATTAACTTTCATTTCTAAACTATCTTACACAATTTCACAGAAATTGAGTTATAGCAAACATTAATATGTTATGTATGAGTTAGTGTCTTTGCAGGAATGTTAATTTGTTTATCGGACATAAACAGTTGCACGCTAACGGTGGTCACTACTTTACACCACGCTAAAAAATGTCTCATATTCAAATATTCTTTTTACATCATCGTTGCCTTTTCGCTTGCAAATACACAAATATGAAAGAACTTGCTGCATTTCCGTTTTTCATTTCCTTGTTTTCTTGTGGTTTCATTTCATCTGTGGAGTATACGGTATCGGCCATTGACATCTCCCGCGTCACCACATGGAAGCTTGCGCAGATCAGCGTATTGAGCACCAGAAAGAAGGTTAGAGAAGTGTTAAATGGTTTCTTTTCATAATTTTCGATTTGGAGTTACTGGTATTGTCCAACACAAAGTGTAGAACAGTGAGTGAACTAATGATCACACTCATTACACACTATATTCCATAACAGCAAAACAAATTAATATAAAAACTTCCAAGACCTCCCTCCAGCGCAGCTACAACCAAAAATGTCTTTTTATTCAAAATATTGGCTCCATGTGGGAATAGCAACTTGGTTTTGAAGCAATTGAAAGAATATCAATAGTTGCAAAAACGTTACAATTTAAGGTGATAAATTTTTTACAGCATTTAAAAATTTTAATATTTATTCTTCTAGGACGGGTGTCAAAACCTTTTCAACATAAAATAATATTGATATTCTTTCAGACAGTAAACATAAAAAACTCTTCCTGAGCGACAAAGTACTAAAAATTTAAAAGACTACCATTTTTCGAATTTTTGTAGTAAATTGTATGCGATGTGTAAGTTTGTTTTAAGTAATATGGCAACATAGTATCTTTCTCAGTTGCAATTTATTATTTTGCGAAAACTCGATATATGTGATTTTCATAAATTCTTGATTTTGGAACTGAAAACTTCTTGCGGTTATCCTTCCAGTTGACCTCTTTAAATTAAGGATTTTAAAATCACAACCTCCATCCTTGTAAAGTGGGGAGAGAGTCCAGCTTGGCATCATTTGAAGTTTTTAAAAATATTAAACATGTATTTTTCTTATTTTCTTGGTGTTGCGTATTTCTCGAGATTTACTGAAAATTTTATTTTATCTGCTACTGTGCCATCAATCGAAAAAAAATACGTTTCAACCAAAAGCTAAGTATTTTCTCCGTGTAATCTGAATCTGCAATAAAAAATACGGTATCCTATTAAAAATTTTAATGTCTTTCTCCTCCCTCTCCTCGACAGACTCCTTAACTTACCGGTGGATCATTTTTAGCACCACTGAATGACCCCTTTCCCAACACTAACTGATTATTTGAATATTACTTTTTTTAGTTTTTAAGATATTTTAACGGACCACTCTGTATAAATCCTCCTCCAAGTGAAGGGAAACAGGAGAAAAACACGAACCAAGAGACGGAGATAATGCACACATCCGTACCAAGGTTGCGTTTAGACAGAAATAAAGCGTTATGAATAAAAAGGAAGAAAAATAGCAAGTATGAAAGAAATTTAGCTTATGTAGGTATTAATGACTATAGCTACAACGTGATAAAGTATAAGAGGAATTGGCATAACTTTACATTAACTAGAATTAAATAAACAATGTTTATTGGGATTATTATGAAAAAAATAATACTGATTTCTTATTTATTCTCGGTGTATGAATATCATGCCAAAAAGATACCCAGATCTCACCTGTATCTCTATAAATACTTTGTAGGTAAATTTTGGAACCAAAATTTCCATTGTTCTGCGTGTAAAATCAATTAAACTTTTTGAAAGACCAATTACGTCGAAGGAAAAACTTTTATCACAATATGTCACATTTTGAAGGAAATTGTTGATTATCGCTTCCACTATTTATGTCACGCTTCGTAGTTCGCGTCCGCCATCGCGCATCTCTTTACTTACAGCATAACAACTCGTTTCCAAATGCGTTCGGCTAAACATCCACTCTCATTGGAATGAGGTTTTGAAGATAGCTAATCCATAATGATACAAATATTCCACGCATAAAAAGTCCACGACAACTTAGTTACTTTAATGAAGGAAAAGTAGTGGCATATGTCCCTGTCTTCTCATTTTACTTGAAATCATCTGACAGAAGATCCGAAACAAAATATGCTGTTTATCAGAATAAAACATTTCTAGGGATCACCAGAATATTAAAGATAATTGGAGAAAAATTGAGCAAGTCCATTTGAGGAATAAATGAGTGTTTTTATGAATGGCCATTGGAACTTAATGAGATAAATCAAGAAAATAGTTTCATAAATGTAAATTACCTAGCAAAAGGAGCCACAAATCTAAGCAATAACAGTGGCATGTCAAAACGATGGTTTAGGAAATAGGTAATTTAAGTTCACAAGTTAATAAATATGCGTTTTTCTTAAATTTCTCCTTCCGTCGCCCCAAGTAAAATATTTTTCTTTTACCAGATTGTTAGTTGTAATATAACATTTTAAAAAATATCCCACCCACTTCCCTCAAGGGGTGTTTACCTATATATTTGTTATATACTTAGGGCCCTTGTTTTATTAATCACTTCAACCTTGATCAGAATTGAAGGGATGGTTCGGAGAATAAATTAGTTTATAGTCCTCTATGTGGTCATCTGCAGTTTATGACTACTTTCTTGAAAATAAATTTACAATAATAAATTATTTATTTTAATTAACATTTATAATATTTTATTAACTTAATATAAATTATAATATAAATTAACATATTTTAATTAACAATTACTATACTTCATTTCTAATGAAAATGTTCGAATATAAACTAAATTGTTGTATTTGTAAATGGAAAATGTAGCGTGCTATTGAAACTTATCTACATGGAGCGATAGGAGTTGGGTGGTAGGTCATTGTTAGAAGGTGGGCCAGTGAGCTGGACTTGAGTTGTTGGAATTTGTAATTCCAACAACTTGGATCACATGGAGGGATTAGTAATAGTTAGAATTATTGATACTAGGAGGAGCTGGATAGAGGAAGGAAGGTTTGCTTTGAATGGAGAAATGAACTAGGACATCAATGTGAAAAGCTACAAATTTTCTGACCCCATCGGGAATTGAACCCGAGATGAATCAACATTACCACCTGCGCCACGTCTGGGGCTTACTATAAACCAAATGATAAATTGCTATAGCCTTAACTTCAATTATTTTCTACAGATACTGTACTCCTTCCAAATTCTGATCTATCCCTTTCCCCAAAGTAAACTCTACTGATCAGTGAACAGAAGCATAAATTTTCTCTCATATTCTGCAGGAGTGTGCATTAACTTGTAAAATCATTCATAATTCGCCAACTAGTTTCGCAAAATCATTCAGAAATGCATAAAAAATGCTATTTAATTTTTCTAATAGTTTGAGGCACTTTCAGTTGGAAGCACTTGTTTCGTTGAGAGTATTGTGTATATTACTTGAGACTAGTGTCACATGATTTGTCTTATTTAAACGCAGCATCCACCGTAGAACAGTTCAGTTATTAGGAGAGATCACCGGAAGCTGTGGATGAGCATTCTAGGTACGTCGTTCGTTTTCTCTGCATATTTGGTAGAAAATGCTGCAAGTTTACAAAGTACGTAAAATAATGAATTTATTTCTATGAATTCGCAATACCAGAAAATATTGTTTCGATAATTTTCTCTCAAAATTGTTGAAGTAGGATTGTACGAAATTTTCATTTTATTTGTTTCCTCGTATAGCATCAGTATTTTAAAAAAGAAAATCATTTATAGTTTATTCAAGACACATTTCAAAAATTCTTTAAGTAATTTAGATAGGTGTATTAGACTACTACATAATAGATGTTTAATGGATGAAACGAACTTCATAATAACAAATCATTATCCGTGTAGTAAACTCCAGAAACATTGACCTTCGAGACGCTCACATTATATACTCATCAGCTGACTTCATTAAGTTTGTTTTCCTTGTTCCGCACTCCATTGTTCTCCATAAGCACGCTTACTTATTCAATCAATTCATCTAGAATATTAACTAAAATTAAGATATATGGTTCGATAATAATATTTACTGTTCTCTAGCAACTATATTTGATATATCATTTTCACAAGTTAGTTCTATTGTATGTTTCAGATTTTTTATCAGCTTCATTTAATTAGACAAGGATGGAAGTTTTTGTCACGGGAGCACTTGCGTTGCTGTTTCTAATTGCAACAGTAAACGTGTCTCTTGGGATTGTATGCTTTCACAATTTCTGCGATTACGTTAACTGCTCTGACACGACTCCTTTATCGGAGTGTAACTTCTGTCGACGTTGTCCTGCCTGCATCACTTTCATACGTGAGTATTTTTCAATAAAGATTATGTAATAGTATTTCCAAAATTGAACCAGTTTAAATGTTTTGAACAATAAACCATTAATAAATTCTTAAAATATATCAACCGACAAAATAAACTCATTATATGAAACTGTTACTTTTCTCAAAAATCGAAAATTAAGAGCATGAACTATAAAATGTTTGTCCAACTTGCATCACTTTCTGTATGTCTATAACAGTCTTATTCATGGTTTTGTGAGCCGTATAAAGAAATATTAATTTGCAGAGTACTCACTTTAAAAGTGAAAGAGAACGGATAAAAACAGAGTCAATAAGAAAAACATTTGAAGAGATATTCTATTTT
This sequence comes from Laupala kohalensis, assembly GCA_002313205.1. Classification (NCBI taxonomy): domain Eukaryota; kingdom Metazoa; phylum Arthropoda; class Insecta; order Orthoptera; family Trigonidiidae; genus Laupala; species Laupala kohalensis. Next base: position 285,982 of record NNCF01127449.1, on the reverse strand, counting down.
CACAACCAAGTTTTCCTACAAACCACTTCCAGGTTATTAGCAAGCACTTCCTTGGTGTGGAACCGTGCGTTGTTGTTCTTGTTATTATAAAGGTGGCATCATTGGAGAGACTCAAGACTAAGATGTCTGTCTGCTCTTCCGTTTGACAATTACAAATATTTTACGATTGGTAAAACTGTAAGGAAAAAGGACTAAAAAGGGAAAAGAACAATCAAGGAAATATAACTAAAGTCTCGTTCATGAATAAAATAAAAAAGGGCTCTAATGACCTAGATGTCGGCGAGCCCTAAACCCTAAAGAAATGATTAAATGACACACATATTGTTGTCTATTCGCTGCTATTTTTGGAAAGAATATTATGTAGTAAGTCAGTATTAGATAAGATTGAAGGATTTGTTAATTGCCTATGTTGAGTGGGTGTTTAAATTAAGCAAGTACATGTGTGCAGTTCAATGAATATTTTAGAAATTGGATGAAATATAAATTCATAAACATCTTTAAATCAATTTTAATTTGAAAACGACATTTATCTGTAAAATTTCATAACGAATGGATGAACAAGATGGTCAAGAAAACAAATTATTTGGCACCAAAGTGAAATATTTCCATCAAAATTACACAATCAAATATTTTTCACAGTTACAGTACTTGATNGTATAAGAGACAGGTACTATGTACATGAGAAAGTATCAAAAATGTTTATCACCTACGTTAGAGACAGTGGTAAAGGATAAATTTCAAAGAGACTAAAATACATAAAGCTAGAAATTTCAGCAGCTAAAAATGAGGAACAATACAGAGTATGGAGTTAACTTTTTTTTTAATTTGAAAGAACCACACTGAGATTTCAAATATATTGAGATACATATGTACTAATTCTACTACAATTAATTAAATAAATTTATAATTATATAATTTAATTAAATAATTAATTAAATATCTTATGACCTTTTATAGACAAATAATATATATTAATTAAAGATTTTATTAATTAATAAATATTATTTGTTCAGAAAAGATGGTAAGTCTTTTATTATTCATATGTGCTAAATTCAGAGTTCCAGATTTCTTAAATTTATTGCATTTTTTCATTGAAATAGAATAAAAGTTATAGTCAGTTAAGAAAAATTATTTTATTGTGCCAAAATGGCTTTCAACAACATATGCTGTCATCATTGGTGGTCTACAATCAAAGATACAGGAATATATAGTTGTTTTTTTTAAAGATTATTTTAATACAGAAACAAAAATGTTGTGACTTCCCTCTTAAAATTTTAGAATTGTATATTATGGTACAAAGAAGAAGAAAATATGTCATATTTGAAAGTTGAATCTAAGTGAACCACAGACAGCCCAAACTTCTTCTCAGTATTTAAAAATATATGGGACTAAATTAATTTTATGAAAAATAATGTTATTAGAATCAGTTCAAGAGCCTTGCTCACTGTCATTCCCATTGATGTATTTCTTCACCATAAAGAAAGTGAAATTACTGGCTAAACCAATGGTTTCAACCTAATAAATATCATAATTTATTGTTTTCTTGCAGTGTTGGGAGGTAACTGCTTTTTCCCTGAATTTGGATTTCCAGTGCATAGGGAATGTGTGTCAAGGACCAAATGCATTAATCATACTTGCCAACAGTACATAAGGCCAAATCGCATAGACAACAATGATTATAATGAATATTCATAAGAAATTCAGTGTATCTAGAACATCCAAATTGTTTTTATTAGCAATTAAAGATGTGTTCTTGATTATATAAGAAAATTGGAATTGATGTACTGTATTATTATTTGTGGTAAGTGATAAGAGGATTCTATAAAAAAAATTTCTATTACCTTTTCTTCATTCTACCCTCTTCCCCTCTTCCTGCTCTTCCTCCCACTCCATTTCCCCTCACTCTCCGTCTCCTCTTTCTCTTTTTTGACCACATAGGACCACTTCAGTCAGTCCATTATCTAGTCTTCTTTGAAGGTTATATGGGCCTTGCAGTCATCCTAATTCTTTTTCATATGCTGTGATCTTCGAGCTTTTTCTTGTGTAGAAAATATTCGATTTGTGACTTTGTTTCTTGTGAGTGTGAAGCGGATATTCTTGATTTTGTTTTTTTAATTTATTGTTATCTATGGTGTCTTATGGTGTAAGGTCAATTTCCTTCAAGTCCTCTCTGACTTCTCGAATGCACCTGCATCCTGTTGTGGTATTTTTTGACTTAAGATTGTATTGTTCCAGTTGTCTCAGAATTCTCGAATCCTGCATTCTCATTATGAGTCCACACAATCCCAGTCTCCTCTTACGCACTTTTGACTTGGTGTTTGTGAGAGTCAGTTTTATCATGTTTATTAATTTGGGATGCAGTCCAAGGTGTCGTAAAATGTTTAGCAGAGAATTCCTGTTGATACAGTTATAGTCTTTTTTAAAGTCTATAAATGTTATCACCATATCTCTGTTTCTCTTCCTGTTGTAGTTCATTGTCAGCTTGAGACTCATGATCTGATCAGGACAGCTCCTCCAGGGTCTGAAACCTCCCTGGTATTCTCCTAGTTCTTTCTCCAGATTGCAACCTGATTCTGTTAAGGATAATTCATGAAAGAATTTTATATGTTATATCTAGGAGTGAGATTCCCCTGTAGTTGTTAGGGTCTGTTTTGTCTGCCTTTTTATGGAGTGGGTGGATAATGGCTTTTGTCCATTGTTCTGGTAGTTTTTCTTTAATTTTCAGATGTTGACAAGCTGATGATGTAGGGCGTACATTAGTTTTATTCAGGATCATTAGGAGTGTTCCTAGTGTTGCTAGAGTCTAGTAACTAGGTGTCATGAAGATAAGGGAGAACATAATGCAACTGCTTGTCTCCTAAATTAGACTGGCAAAAGTTCCTAATTATTCAATAATTATTCTACAACACTTACAGTACCTACTTATAGTATTTTACTAAAGATTGCCTGCTACTAAAGATTGGCTAGCCTGCTCTTGGCGTTAGCTGCGGTCGTGAATGAGCTCTCTCTATTTTTCAGTTTAATCTTCACTAATTATTTTATTTTTTCGAGTTTTTGTGATTCAGTAGTTGTATTTAGATCCTAACTTTCATTGTAGTGTAAAATTGTTGTGAGTGTTAAGTGAAAAAACACCAAAAACATTTCCTAAGGTTTTCAAACCCAACGGACCTAATATAATTTCATATTGTTTTCATTCAAGTGCTTCATTCAAAGGTATGAAAAAGTTTACGTAAGTACAAACGGAAACATAAATTTAACTTCTTGGTGCATTAAAATTATTTTGGTGTATTTAGATTTTCTGGTGCGTATACTATTACATCATTATTAACTTATAAATAACGTACTCTATTGTTGCACTGTTCAATTTTCGTCGCCGTAAATGAATTATTCCAATACTTTACCATTTGTTTTCGTGATTCTTTTTGTAGTTATTCATTACACTCTAACATAATATTGCCTTAGTTATTGTCGAATTAATTTATCTGCAGTTGTCGTCCTAAATTATTATTTCTGTCATTTTAGTTCTCGGTTTGTTTATTTACTTATTTAAACCCTGCCCCATTGTTGCACTCAAGTTTTCGTCGTTATAATTTCATAGAATTATTACATCATTTTACAATTCGTTTTTCTTTCATATTTATTTACATTTTAACATAATATAGAGTAGTTATTGTCGAAATAATTAATCTACAGTTGTCGTCCTAAATAAATCAACATAATATAGAGTAGTTATTGTCGAACTAATTAATCTCCAGTGGTCGCCCTAAATAATTATTTCAATCATTTTTGTCGTCGGTTTGTTTGTATATTTATTTATTTACTTATTTACTATCTCATTTGTAACTTTGGTAGTAATAAATATATTATTATACTAATATCCTTCATTCAGTGATAATTGTCAGTTTTCGTGTATTCCCATTTGCTTTTGTCGTTAAGTTGCTAACTAACTCACAACAATGGATACTATCGCATTCCTCAACTCATTCAAAGCTGATCTTCAGAAGGCGTACAATCACTTGGTATATTATATTGATACACGGATCAGTGTGCTGGAAGAGGTCAATAAGAAAACGATCGGTGGTTGGACTACAGTAAGGAATACTCACCGGCCTTCCAACTGCTATCATCCGATTAGACCAACGACACATGTATCACCCCAACTCTTCACTCAGAATAGGTTTAGTGTGTTAGATGACATGTCCCTGTTTCCTCCCTTATCTACTCGTTTCATCCACTCCCGTTCAATAGCCAAAACTGTTCACAAACCACGCACTGGTAAGCACAGCCGCCCAAAACCAGTGGTGCTACCCAGAGATGAGACCAACACTTCCACGCAGAAATCAAACGTGCTCATATTAGCTGATCCGCACGGTCGTCAGATGTCCTCCATTTTGCGTGGATTGCTTCCTAGCCAGTTCTCAGTCTCCGGTTTCTTTAAGCCAAACGCTCGTTTGGGTGAAGTTACTCGGGAACTGGACATCTACACTAAAAGCTCACAGAACGGGACACAGCAATCATCATAGGTGGGCAGAACTTGGGTGGTCATTTCAACGCGCCTGAACATCTACAAAAACTAAAAATGGCCTCTCGTCACACGAACATAGTACTCTCTACCCTGCCTCAACGCTTCAACGTTCCACAAATAAACCACGAAATTACCCTGGAAAACATCACCTGGCAGACACAAAAATCACATTTTTTGATTTGCAACCACACCTGACTGCCAAGGGCTTTACCCAGTACGGTTTACATCTGAGACCGTCTGGGAAACATCATTTCGGTTCTCTCCTAGCTTCACACCTGGCCTCACATCATTCACCTGCCCCTTTACCTACTCCTCCACCTCCTGCTTTTAACTCATCTCCTCCTCCTCCACCTCCCTCTGCTCCTACCTCATCACTATCTCTTCCTATCTCCACACCCATTTCTTCTCCTGTCCCCGTTCTTTCACCTACTGCTTCATCTCCCACGTCCTCATCTATTCCTCCATCCACATCTCTTGCCGCCCCCATACACAGTTACAAGTTGCGCTGAGGAGTACTATGTGGTACTCGAAGGTGGCAATGGCGTTCGGGTGCAGTGTGCGGGCTTGATCCGGAACTAGAAGCTGTATCAAATTCTCCACAATCTAACGTCGATTCCAATTCTCGTGAATCACAAACCCTTTGCGAAAATAAAATAATTATATTTCATCATAATGTCCGATCCCTTTCCAACAAATTGACAGACATTGAAATTCTGGTACCGAAAATCTATTCGATTTGCTATGCCTCAGAACATGTTTTGTGTATTTATAGACTTCCTCAATTAGATCTTGACATATTTTTTCGAAACTTCGAAATTGTTTTAAAACATATCACAGATAAATCTACTAAATCTATCGTTATATGTGGCGATTTCAACATCGATTTCCTGAGTACATCCGACTCTGCATATTCACCAATTAATCGATTCAAGAATCTTATCGATTCCTTCAACCTTATTACTACGATAAACGACCCCACTCGTGTTTCCGGTTCATCTCAAACACTGCTAGCTCAAATTATCGTCAACAATGGAATCTCGTATCACTCTGAAGTGTTTATCGCCTGATACAGCGATCACCTTGCTCAAGTATTGACTATTAATAATAAACTAAAACCACTTAAAATCCTTTACAAGTATTCAAGAGAGTTNAATCCATATTTATAAATTATTTGCGTGAAGAAACATGGAAAGATGTTTACAATTGCCAAAACACCGACGACAAATTCAATGTATTTATCTCAATATTCCTAAAGCATTACAACTCTAGCTTTCCCATAAAACGCAAGTTAATTAACACAAAGAAATACAATAGATGGATCACGCAAGGGATAAGAATTTCTTCAAAAAACAAACGCTGTTTATATTATCTTTCAAAACTCTATAACCAACCACCGACTTCCATGATTATTTTCGTAGACATAAGACTATTCTTCGAAAAGTAGTATATGCAGCTAAAGTTATGGAAAACGACAGGCAGGTACTAAAATCGAACAACCGGATGAAAACCATGTGGAATGTTGTTAAAAATTACACGTCAACTTCTGAAAATCGCGAAGAAAATGTTTCTCTACTAAACGATGGCGAAACCGTATCAAATCCTCAGGACATCGCAAATTTGTTTAATTCTTACTTCTCAGAAGTAATAATAATAATAATAAATATATTTTATTGAACCACATAGATCATAAAGATGTATGGCGATACATAGAACTAACAACAACAAAAATAATATTTACATATAAGAATTACAACATTATATTAATTTTGATACATTTAACTTAGGCTAAGTAGAAATTAAGATAGAATTCAATTATTTTCTACTATTACAGAATATTAATATTTATTTAGGCTATGATTATTATATATCTATTATTTTACTTTTATTTTATTAATTTATGTGTAGGTCTATATTTATAGTAAAACAATATAATTTGATGTTATATAGTTTCAATTCTTTTGATTTTTAAGCACTATACTCAGAATAATCTATAGTTCGATAATAACTTACATGTAATTTTTTGCTTAAAATTACAAACATATTGACATTCTATTAGTATTATAACTCGCAGCTAACTTTTTATCTTATCTAGGAATTTTTGCTGAATTTTTTGAATCCGCCTCTGCCTTAGGGCCCTTGATCGGAATTGATGGGATGGTCCCTTGCTTGCTTCCGGAGAGTAAATTAGTTTTTTTTTCCTCCACGTGGTCATACGCAGTTTGTACTGTTTTTTGACAATAAATTTATTATTTCCTGTCATCGTAGGTCACCTTCTGTACCTTTGTTCTAATGATTACCTGCAACAGATTGTACATCATACATTAGTTAGTGCCATTGAGGAATTCTTGTACACTGTAGTAGATTTTCTGTTGTAAAAATTGTTTGAGTTTTGTTTTGAATGGGTTCAGTATATTGATGTTTTTTTTAGGTTTAGTGGTAACGCATTATATAACTGCATTATAAGTGCTTTTTTGGCTAAGAGTGGATGTTATCTGTGGTTGATGGATATTTCTGGCCTGTCTAGTGTTGTGAACATGAACAGTGGAATTAAATCTATAGAGTGGTCCTTTGTCTAGTAGATCCTTTTTTACAAAGTACAAAGTTTCAAAAATATGGCAGTGGAAGTATTTTCAACTTTTCAATTAATGGTTTACACGTAGGAAATTTATTAGTGTTGGTAATTGTTCGTATTATTGTCTTCTGTAAATAAAAAGTTTTTTTCTTTCTTCTGGTGCTTGTCCCCAAAATATTATACCATATTTTAGAACGGAATGGACATTTGCATGTTCGAAGGGTATCTGTTGAACAATTTACTGTTAGAACTCTGATGGCATAGTTTATTGTGCTGAGTTTCATATTCAGTGTTTCTAAGTGACAGTTCCATTTCATGTTATCTTGTATAGTAAGTCCCAGAAACTGTGTTGTTTGTTTAAAGTTGAGGTGGTTACCATTAAATTCGATGTTAGGTGTATGCTGTTTAGATGAATGAGGATTATGGAAGGAAACTATACAAGTTTTGTCAGTGTTTATTATGAGTGTATTTTGTCGGAACCATTGGATTAGGGTGGCGATAGTGGATTTGGTAGTGTTAAGTAAGTTTTCAGCAGTTTTGGCACGGAATAAGATGTTTGTGTCATCAGCAAAAAGTACAATTTTGTGGTTTTTGATGATGGATGGGATGTCATTAATATATAGAAGAAATAGAAGAAATAGTATGGGTCCCAGGGTGGAGCCCTGAGGAAGTAGGTAAAATAACGAACTCAGTATATCCAAATCAATGTCCTCCAAGTATATCCACCCACGTACCCAATTCTACATTCACTTCTGAAACTAATGCCAGTGAAGTCATGAGACTCATCAGCTCATTAAAAACAAATTTTCAACAGACATAGATGATATACCTGAGTTTATTGTTAAATTTTCGTCCCACGCTATATTAAATCCACTCATAAAGATTTTTAATTGTTCTCTATCGGAAGGGGTGTTTCCTAACATATTTAAGAGAGCTAAAGTGAAACCTTTACATAGGAAAGGAAACAAACTTAATATTGGAAATTACCGACCAATATTTCTACTACCCACTTTCTCAAAAATCTAGAAAAAATGTTCTATAAGCATCTTGTAGATTTTTTATCAAAAAATAACATTCTCCCTGACAATCAACACTGTTTTAGGAAATCCTATTCCACTACAACCGCCATAATTTCTTTCTTAAACGATGTTACCACATCTCTTGACCATGGAGAAAATCTTCAGAGTGTTTTTCTTGACTTATCCAAAGCATTATTATTGTGATTCCACAAATTTATTTTATTATGATATTAGTTCTCATTAGTACTTCCACATACTTGTGTTAGGCTCCTTCCTTTCTCTTTCCTGACCGTCCTTTGTCACCTTCTGTTCTTTTTTATCCTGACGCTAGGGTAGCTTTCCTTTTCCTCTTTCTTCTTTTTTTATTTTTGTAATGATGTGTGTAATGTTTTGAGATGTGTTGATATTTGAGTTTTGAGTTGTAATTCAAGAGGGTTTTAAGAGGATATGGTTGAGTCATTCGTCGAGTCCCACATGCGGGGAGAGTCATGTTGGCTCTCCTTAGTGCGTAACTGCATTTTTCTTGCCTATACAGAATTTTAGGGCTCTAATGACCTAGACGTCAACGAGTCGTAAAAAACAATTCTCATTAGTATTTTTAAAAGAAATGTCATATCAAATACTATATAACATAAGGTGACACAAAAAGTTTGTGAACCATATGATATGAAAACATATGCATTACAAGAAACACTGAATTTAAAACTTATCTCAAAGGACATCAACACAAAAATACAAGATCAGGAGCAAATCACAACATATTTAATACGGACAAAATCAATTTATTCATTAATAACAACACAATTATAATTTATTATATATACTATGAATATTAATATTCTTCGGTTTCTCTTTTGGTAGTGGTGAATTTTCCATGGATGGGAATGTCATTTAATACTATTGTTATACATATAATATACATGTAATTTTTACTACATATAATATCTACTATTCATTTTGGAATAATAAATGGATAACATTATGTATTAATTGAATGTTTTCTTTTATAAATATTAAATCTACCTCTGTCCTTGGGCCCTTGATCGAAATTGATGGGATGGTTCCTTGCTAGTTTCTTGGAGAGTAACTTAGTTTATTATCCTCCACATGGTCATACACAGTTTCCAAATGCTTTTTTTTTTTTTAATAGTTTATTTAATTATGAGAAATTAATCAAATAATAGTAATCTTTCTTGTTAGGTCTGTAGACACTTGATGAACTTGATACTTTCCACTTTTGGGATTTTAAAGTAATATAAATTTTCAGAATATTATTTTAAGACATTTAGTATTTAAATAACCTCATAAATATTGCAAATGTGATACACAAATGTAATTTTGTTGTGGGCAGATGATATATTTTCAAATTTGGAGTGCATTTCTGGAGTCAGGATGGTCAGTAGGTAGATCACTGAGTTGCTGGCTGGATGACCAGGATTTGATCCTCTGTGGGGTGGAAATTTTTCATCAGACCTCAACATCCATACTGACTGCTAGATCAACTCAGCCTGCTGTAGAATGAGTATTGGGTCTACCCTGGGTTCAAACCAGTCGGAGTGAGATGCTGGTCTCATCTCCTCCTCCTATTGCTGAGGTCTATTATATACAGAGTGGACACCTTTGGAACCTGTTGTGAGACAGTTTGGAGTGAGTTTTTGTATTTTGTAAATTCTGTATATTTTATCATTACCGTATTATTCATTTCAGTTGGCTAAAATTATTCTATATCTGCTTGGTTTGCCTAAACTGTTAAATAGTTTTTAAGTGTCTCGAAAAAGTGAACTAATTGATAAGGGAAGCAGAAAGATAGTATTTTACTGCATTTATTCCAAAGTTTCAATAAAAATTGAGCCAATGCAATTATAATGCACTAGCTGAGTACCTGCAGCTTTGCTAACATGAATTTGTATTATGTTTCCTACTTTATTCTTTCTCACATTCCCATTGATATCCAGTGAGAATGTTGTCCATCAATGTTAGAAGTTTCAATAATATTGGTGTGTATACTCTGTCCCTTATTTTCATTGATGTAATTGAGAAAAAGGTTTTAGAAAACACCAATTTCCCGTTTCATTCCCCTTCGGGGTGAATTTTTGTAAAATCTTTTCTTGGCAGACATTTTTGATCATTTTTCATGTCATGCTTTTCCCTACCCTCGCCTCTAGAGGTGCCATGCATCTCATCTGGTCTGAAGGTACGTAGCATCATTGGCAATACAATTATTCATCTCAGAATACACAAAACCCATGGACAGCAACAGCTAATAACAAATTTTTTGTGTTATTTTTACATCTTGTCATTTATACACCCAGCTCTCAAAATTAAGTATCCCTATGTGATCTCACTAGAACTGAATGGTATTAACAGCTCTAACGACCTCTATAATGGTGAGCCCTAAAGCCCCAATTAAGAAAAAATCTTATTGGTATTGGTAGTTTTAAAATGTCATCAACCCTAAAATTATGGATCCAATACAATTTTCATTTTTTTATAATTCAAAATTAGTTTTCAAGTATTTTTATCTATAAAACCATTTTTACCCCCACTGCCCTCCCAAGGAGTGCTAGTGGTTCCGTGAGGGATGAATTTCGTCTTGCACAATATCGGGATTTTTCTATCAAATCAACGATGCTGAAAATTATGGACTTATACCTGGTATGTGTCACGTTTGATAATTTTTTCATGGCATCCCTTTCCCTAGGGGTGCTGGGTTTTATAAGGGCTGATTATGGACTTTGAAGTCTTTCAGAATATCTCTTCTAATTATAGAGGCCTCAAAAACTATGATTTCAATATCGGTCACTTTCGATAATTTTTACATTTCACTCCTTGTCACCCTCAGCATGAAGGGTGTTAATTCCTTATATTGGGCAATCATGTACTTATAGGACTATGAGGGTTATGTATTACTTCAGCGGTTCAAAAATGATTTATTCAACATCAATATTGGTAATTTTTTATTTTACCTGTCTCTCATTCTCACCCCTAGCCCAAGGTTGGATTTTTCCATTATTTTTTCATGTCATCCCCTTCTCACCCCCTCCCTAAGGGAGCAAGGGATATTGTATTTTCACAATGCTTGTTGTCCTCACTAGTCACTTGATAAGCTACCACTAGCACGAGTAAAATTTGTCTGTAGATTTAACAATCTTAAGTTCTCAGCTAGTAGTATACATTTTGAAAGATTCACCTTTTCAAAGTATTTATTGAATTAATAATAAGAAATGGAGGTAAAAGAAATAGGCATTTATTTGGTAAATGAGTACATTATATGAAAGTAGTTCATTGTTCCCATATAGTAATTTTATTTCATTTTAATACTTTATTTGGCTACATGTTTAACATCTACTACACACTGATTTCCTTGAAGTATTTCAGTACAGGTAATGCACTTCGACATAATAAATCATTTCTGTTACATGAGTAGTTGAACATGAAATTTACTAAAAGGCACTGTTAGTCAATATAATGAATATGGTATGTTCCATCACTTAAAATCACTAGTATTTACATGTATACATTAAAAGTGCACAAAGTGAATGCATATTGGAGATATGATTTACGATCTTTTCTCTTTGAACAACCTCCAATAATAACTCCTCTTTACAGGAAATGCAATACATAAATTTCAAAATGTATATATAATGAAATTTCACTGCTTACCAACATACCTTTGAGAAGGGAATAACAAGCAGTAAAGAAATCTATTGCAAGTACAGGTGGAGTCTTCAATTACAAAGTCGTGCTTACTATTGACACAACTTTCATTTCTACATTATCCTCCTGTACAGGAATTCTTTGAGACATAACTTCAGTGGAACAAACAGAGCAGTTGCTCAAGGCAATAAACTCCAGAATGGTCCAAAATTTTGATTGGTTTGTTGCATTCTTAGTAACAATCAATAACAACAAAAGTATTTGAATTTAAAGCAAGGTTTATTCTGCTTAATTCTTTTGAGATTGAAGGTCAATACAGATTGTGGTGAACTTATAATGTAGTTGTGCATCTGATCATACCTAAGTATAAGATTCACTAAATTACAGGAAATTTTTCCCCTCTACTCTCAGCCACTTAATTTCAAATCAATAGTTCATCAGGAAACCAGTCAATAATATTAAAAGGATTATATATATAATTTTATATATATTAACACTAGGCCATACATTGTGACTTTTATTAACTCTTGATGTACTTAAAGTCATAAAGTGAATAAATTCTAAAGAAGTTTTCTTATATCTCTCCTACACCCCAATTAATACTGAACCTGAGGGTAAGAAACATAATAGCAGTAACTGCAATGAAAGACAAGATAAATAAAATTGAAAAAATAATTATTTCATTAATTGCAAATTTTACAAGAACTAAACACCAACTTTGTCTGGTAATGAGGAATAAATTGTTTGCTAAGTGTCAGAGAAGCCAGCTCAAAGAATTAAGTTATGTATTTTTCTACTTACCATATTTAAAAGAGAATTTTACAATTTAAAATCATTCAATAGCCACCTTTTGGTAAAGAAATTTGTTTACCCAGATTTATTAAATTATAACTTTTATCAATGTTGTAAATTACAAATGAAAATCTATTATTTTACTTCCACATGCACTTAGAGGGATTCTTGAAAGTTCCTGTTTCCTATCAAATGCAAATGGAATATTGAAGATGAAACTAAGTACTTTCTGGTCACATTCAATTGCATGGGTAAAGCCAAGAGGGGGCAAGGAGGGACACTTGCCTCCCTCTTCTGAATTGACAGAAACCAAAATGAAAGAAAAAATTGACATGAATGTCATTCAACTTTTCCTGGTATAACTGCCATGTCTGGTCAATAAATTCACATGTGAAGTGATATCACTGCTACTTCATTATTTTCTCATATTACCATCTGCAATACATGTTGTTGACAAGTATCTGGCCAACTTCACTGGTTCTAAACCCTTTGAGAGGGATTTGTATCATGTTTCAGAACATTCATTGCAGAGATGAGATGATGTATCTTGTTTATTATGTCAAAGAAACCCTCTAATTCTGACTAAAAATTTGTGTATTCTGGATTTAACTGATTCTTGTTCAATTATTGAAATTTAAAATCACTTATCCCTTGTAAAGAATGTGAAATTGACCTCTCCTTTTCATCAAGAAAGATCTTTTAACAAAAAGTCAAGATCTGCCTTAAAACCTAACTACGCCCCAGTTCAATTGCTTTAACTTTTAGCATGAAAGAGTAATGCTAAAAAATATGAACCATCATAAATTCATATCAATAAGACAGGACAGTAGTAAAAAAATTGTCTTTGAATTTTGGAGAGAAAAATTTAATGATCTTAACATTCAAGTTATAAGTTCTTATATTTTAAACTTGTTCAACTGTATACCTCATATTGTTCTTCACTTAGCAAATGGTAAATTAACATTTTCTGTTAATATAAAATATATAAAAATATAAAATGTTTTATGTACAACGAATACAAAAAATATCTAATATTTCAAAGAGGTCACCTGGGCCATAGTAAGCAGCCTGCCTATAATTAAATTAATTTTTTGAAAATATTGCTAGAGAGGTACAAAAAATTAAATACATACAACCACATCAGGTAGTCTGAATAGCAGAGTTCTGAATAGATGTGCACTGCTGAGGAAAGGAAAGAGAGGTAAATTTCAGTGGCATGAAAATTATGCAGGGTGATTTTGACTGAAGTATACAAGATGCTCCCTGACAGGATAAGTGACAAAAAATGTCTATGAACTTATGTTCAGAAATTCATGGGGTCCATGCTAGAGGCCATTTAATTGTTTCATAATTTCATACAGAGAATACAATGCAATTACATTGTGTTATGTGGTCACCATTACATGAAGTGTTGTACGTGATCTCCATCAGCTGTAAGCTGTGCTTGTTGTCTGCGGGGATAAACTTCATATCCCTGCAGACAATCACTTGTTGCCATTTGCTTTTCCATGTGTAAACACAATGTTGGTGAGCTCCCAATTTGACTACCTAACCATCATCAACAGCGCTGCACCACATCTACTCCACAAAGAATCACCAAGAGAATTGGAGCTGACAAGTAATGTTACTGATGAGACCAATGCAGTAAGAGGAGGAGGAAAGGTGTGCAACCATCATGGGAAACAGTATCATCCTCCAGGGAGGAACCTGTACATTTCCAGATATATATTCATTAGATCTTATTTGTTCTTATCATCTCAGGGATCAACTCCAACAGTTTGTACACATTGGTCAAAATTACACTGTATAATTTAATCTAATTTATTATATTTCATGCCAATTTCAGATACAACTCAAGACATGAATGCAATATCTTTCATGACAATTAATTGTAACCAAATAAATACATTAATTAATTAATTTATTTATTTATTTATTTTACATTCTTTAAATACCTTTATAGATGATAAATGACAAAAAACATTCATCTTTTGAACCATTGAAACTCTTGTAAAATACTCAGACATTATAGAAGTATAAATATTTTGGATTTTTCATTAAAAAATAACATTTCTAGATATTTGTAATTCACCTATTAACCTTAAAGGGGAACATTTCATGGTATATTTTGCATTTATTTACTCAGTTCCACTATTTAAATGACAATAGTTTTGAAAAGCTTTGAAATATTTACATTCATAAGTACTGAATTCTTTTTTTTACTTTAGAAAATTAATTTGTATATTTCTGAGATATTTTCTGAATTCACATCTTCCTTACACCACATTCCTGATAATAAAACTATGATCATTCCACCCATTATTGTTTAAAAAGATCAAACCATCATTTTACCTAATATCTATTATACTTATTGATGCATTCATGAAGTTATTCAATACTTATACATTGGCAATCTCAAATTGGAAGAATGAATTGAATGATGTAGCTGTGGTGATTTGCAAAAGAAATTTCATAATATTTTAAACATGATTCACAACTTGAAGTCAACACATTTGAATGCATGGGAAACCCATGACTTCAAATAACATCTTATTTCTGAACACAATGAATCAAATAGATTTTACCTTATCCTAAATTGTTATTGTCTTTAATATAAATATTTTATATAGAAACAGATGTAATGGTATAAAGAATACAAATTATTATTACTCTGCAGAAAGTATTCCTAGAAGTAATACAAAATACTATCCATGTAACAACTTATCACTATGTCAAACACAACATGTATTTTGACTAATATGTGAAATAAACAATTTTTAATACAAAATTGTTAATCCATTTCAACAAAGATTTCATTGTGTAATACTTCAAATTTTTCTAAATTGACCAATTTAATTTGGTAATAAGACTGCTTTCATCCAAAATGATTAAATTTTAAAGCTAACCTCTAGTAATGTAAAAAATTAGGAAATAAAAAAGGAGGGAGGTCTAAAATAGACATTTAAAACACACTGGTCTCAAAAAGCAATAAGAAAATATTAATTTTCCTTATTAATAACTCTTTTATGTAATATCGGGACAAAAGATGTAAGATGAGAATTCTTAATGTTGCTTAGCAATAAATATCAAATACTGTGCAATTATCTTCATTTAATACATCACATATATTCAAATCTCATCGTTTAGGAACACTCTAAAATAAGACATCTCCTGGTCATGCCTGATGAATCTACTTAAGTTTTCTGTCTACCAAACATGAACATTCACTGTTTCACAACAAAAAATCAAATTTAAACTTTCTATTAGTGTACTTCAGGATTTAACATATAAATATATGTAGCCATTAACATGATATAATACTCATATCATCAGCATTCATAAAATGAATTTACTGAGTGCTAATAATGTGAATTCTACCCTTATTACATAACACCGACGATATGACAAAATAAAACCACTGAGGTCAGTCAGGAATAGCATAAAGATATTCATAAAACATGATAATAAAAATAATAAATTAATTTGTTTGTACAATATTTAGTAATTTATTATTACAATGTTTATTATGAGACACCTCAACAAATTTTTTCTAGGTTCTGATGTATCCTCTATAAAAAGAAGTTAAACTTTATGCAGGAGATGGTATAGCAACCAGACACTTTCTTTTTGAGAAGCTGAACTTAAGTTGTTCTACACAGATGTTATATACATAATGAGACATGTATTTTAGGGAACTGACCCATTCTGTTAAGAACATAACAATGAAATGATCATGAAATAAGGATAGTCTTAGCAACAAATAACAAATAATATACATAAAAATCAAATATTAAGTTAGTTACACAAAACATTCAACTAAAGGACATGCAAATTTTCACAGTTCTTGAACTTTGAGTCTTCTTTTCCAAACAACCATGTAAACATTTGACGAGCTTTCATACTTGCTCGTACTACACCACGACTTTTGTACCAATGAGCTGTGTTGTCTCGTTCCGAGAGAACTGTATGAAATTGCTTCAAACGTATTTGATTCAAGATGCCGACAAGTAACTCGTCCACATTGTGACTAATACCAACTGATATTTCAATAAATTTTGCTCTAAATGTACAAGCTAAGCATTTTCCATCTGAAACATAATAAAACATATTGTATTTGGCAGACAATATGGGAGTTTCTATTTTTATAGTCAATTCCTACATTTGTTTATTTTAATGTACATATTCCATTGTGATCAAAAGCCTGAATAAGAAATGAATATCCCAAAATCATACCTTGTGAGGATATTGCACGACTGCGAACTAAATCCACTTTGTTGCCAACTAGTATGGCAGGTCTTGTCCGCAGCATTCCCCAATCTTGCAATCTGGTGAGTTCAGCTTCAGTTCGTTGGAAACTTGCTTTGTCAATCACAGAATACAATATTACAAAAGCATCAGGAGGATCCAGTTTGTCCAATTCTACCTGAAAATGTTGAAATAAACCCACTTTTAAAAGATTTATTTTATTTTCACAAACATGAGACAAAAATTAATATAATTCTAATAATAATTGTCCAGTATATTAATACATTCAAATCCTTCAATCAATCACCATGTCTTAATTCAGATTACATCTTTTCAACTCGCACCTAGAAGTTTCATTAGATATAATGAATGGTTGAGATAAAAAGTTTTTATTTTCGTTATTTCTTGTTTCCAATGTGTCTGTACCTATTTTCATAAATGAGCATCATGTGAATTTTAAGATGCCTAATTATGGATACGAGAGGGAATATTGATATTTTCTTAAAATTTGTAATTCACGGAATGTAATCTACTTATCCTCTCTATACTTTAAAATATATTTAATAAAATTTTGATACAGTTATGAATATACCTTTGTATTGGTAATATTAATAAAACGTAGCTCAGATTCTTCTCCATTCAGCATTATTGATACAGTCTGTTCTTTGGGCTCATCTAAAACAAAAGAAAATGACCAGTATTTAAATAATAAGTAAATTGTTTACATAAAATATATTGTGCTGTTTCAATGACATTTTAAAATTTAAATAAAATAATTGAGAGTCAATAAATTATAAATTTCATTGTTTGTAATGACTTTTAAAACCAGCTTTGATGAAAACTGTTCATAAATCTAAAATATTAGAAAACGATTTCACTTCTACTTTTTAGTGTTCATTGATTAAAGTGTTCGGATGACAATGATGTATTTTATTTATAATATTTTAAAAGAATATGAAAGTAATGTCGTATATTTCAAACAAAATGAACACATTGATTGTAAAAAATTTAAAATGTATCGATGTAAAACTATGCTGAAATTCATGAATACAGATTAGACAATAATAAATGTTTTTTGATAGTATAACTTGTAGTCATGAAACCAAATCAGACTAAATAAGAAAAAAAAATATTTGGATGATACTTCAAGTAAAAAACATTCTTGTCATTCAAAGAAGATGTCTACTTAAATGTAGAATGTTGCCAAGAATGACTGGTACCTGACTTTCACATTGTCTGTGCTTCATTTCTCATTTACAGAAAAAACAGGAGAAAAGAAAAGAAATAGCTCATTTCACTAGCTACAATATTCTCAATGGCAAAACTCTCCTGGACAAATGTTAATTTTTTAATCCCCACTAAACAACTTTTAGTGTGACATGCAACATAAATTTTTGTGTTTTATTTTGTCAATAAGATTAAGATAAAAATGGTATAAAATAGAGCTTTTACCCGCACGGGAATTTTGCCAGCATGCTAAGGGCCCTCTTCCTGAGTAAGGGATAAATGGACAGTGACGGGGACAGCCAGTGCTACTTGTCGCTTCCTACAGCAATGGCAGCCATGCAGGTAGTTTCGTGTTCAATTACATCAGAAGCGGAAAAGTATCTCAGTCAAGTTCGCCTTGCAAGGTATTTATCGAATATATTGTACCTAATGTATTATATAATACTGAATATATAACAATATTTGAACTTATTGGTATTCGTCAATCGAAGATATAGTAGCTGAAGAGGCAGTGAGAATAGTTTTGCTAATTTCCATCAACCTTTTTTCAAATAACTTCCTGAACGCCTTCCAGATATTAAACTGTTCATTTAAAGCGGGCAATTAGAGACGTGTATCACGATGCTCCGCTAAATGTGAATAGTGAGCAAATAGTTTTCTGAAATTTTTAATACAAAAACTGAACGTAAAGTAAAAATGAAACGTCCAAATGACACCAAGAATCATAAGTACGTAATATACGATCGTATGAGTAACCCCTTACTAACTATTCTACCCAGTATGTTGTTAATGAATCCTATTTGACTAATTTGTTCTGCTTAAAGAGCTTCCCATGTTATTATACGGTGTACGCAGTATATAGAAAGTATTGTAATCATGAAAAAAAAATCGAAAGGCGATTTCGACGGAAATATCCGTTTTGGCACTCCCTGATTCTGAGAAAGTGGTTTTTGGCATAATGTCAGTCCGTCCGTCTGTTCGCAGCGATTCTGAGAAAATGGATGGATCAATTTTGTTCGTATTTACGGTAGAATTTACATGTCGACGCACGTGCTCTATCTTTTAAAAAAATTTAAAACAAAGGGTACTTCTTAGGGAGGCCAAAGTACTCTTTTGAATGTTTCTCAAAAAACGGCGCCAACGATTTTGCTTAAATTTTCTGCACGAAAAGTACGCTTAGTATGCATTACATCCGCATTAACGGTATTTCGCTTGAAAGTTTGGTATAGACGCAGTAAAATAATATCTGTCTGCTACACTTACACATTAGTTTACTGTTTCAAGAAGCTTGAATAATATTTAGCAGAGTAAATGGACCAAGTAGACATAGAATACACTTTTAGTAAACTGAAATGAAAGATATAATAATGATAAAATACATAGGAGGACAGCAAACGCACTGCAGATACGAAAATACATCAATTTCTGTCTACAGCGAAATACTTACATAACACTTTTACACTTACATAACACTTTCACGATATTTATAAGACTGATATGTCGCTATATATTTTGAAATAATATTTTAAATATTCATTTTACTTTCAAATTTCAAATAAAAGATAGTAATAAGTTCACCTAGCGACTTTGAGCATGAATAGAGCAGTCGAAGATAACCAAAATATAGAGGACCACGCCAAAAATGACCCTTTCACTATATAATATTTTCTTACTCTATACTGCAGACGGAGAAACGTATATGAGAAAGTATGTGCAATGGTTTTGCACCACAAGTTTATGATAACTTCGTTGATTCTTCACGTTTTTCTCACACATATTTATCTTCTACCAGTGATGTATGTTCTGTTTCCCGTTTTTCTCTAAATTTAAATTACAAGCTCTTGGTGGTGATCTGGATAACAAATAACTCCTTCTGAATGGGTTACTCAGGACGTCGGTAGGTGGTTGTGAGTTTCCCCTACATGTAGGTATCCATCCTGACATTATTCAACTTGTGTTGGTGGTAGGGGTTCCTTATTGTAGTGTCACTTTTAAATCAGCTCTAATCATTTTATCCATTTTTCATTACTTCATGTAGTGTTTATGTTGGTGACTAGTCCACGCAGACTAGGGATCTGCCTATATTCCACAATGTACACCTCCACTGAAAGACAGTAATGCAGGCAGAGGATTCAGCAGAGCCTCCCTAATCGCAGCAGGACCCTTTTCTAGTCGCCATTCGGTGCTTCTGTGATTAGCGAAATTATTTACCAGCTGTTAAGGCAGCCAAGGCATGTAGGCTAGACTTTCCAACCAAATCGTTTTGGGGTAAACAAGCAATGGATGGCCAAGAGACACCGAAAGTAAACCTGAAAGTAAAGAACTTGACACAGGTAAAAGGAAGAGAGGTATCTCGTCTAAGAGAACTTACGGAGCACCAGTTCCTACATCACCTAGTGTGTGATCCCCAAAAACCCTGTTGGTCCCTTGGTCCTTATTCATTGTCTTTTCAGACCACCTCACCTGAAATGGATGGGTTCCATCGCCCGCCGCCTACAGGACGCGTGCCCTAGAGGTCCAGGTCCTATGAGGGAAATTCCTAATAATAATGAACAAACCACGTACTGGATCGACATTTATAAAAAACTGACCTTACGTTTAATTTAATTAAAATTTTAAAAATATTTTTTTAAATAAAACTTAACAACAATTATAATTTTATACGTTACGTCACTCACTCTCTGATTGTCTATGGAACATATTAATGTATCTGCACAAAATTCAGTTCTCAGTTGTGTATGACTCGGAGAATCGTTCCCATTGATATTTATGATGGATATTAAACACACACTTCCTTTCTCTAATTGTCTTAATACTTTACACAAGGAAAATAAAATTTTGTGTGATTATTATTATCTGTTCTTTACTAATATCTGTTTTTTATTCACTAACAATCATTTCATTATCAATGTCAATATCAATTTGTACATATTATATATTATCTTGAATTGGATGGACGACGACGACGACGTTTCAAGATCCTGATAATAATAATAATAAATTTATTGTCAAAAAAGCAGTACAAACTGCGTATGACCACGTGGAGGACAATAAACTAATGTACGACCTCCTCTTCAGGTCTAAGTTTCTCTATAAAGACAATATATCTCTTATTCTTATACATCACATAATTTAAACTATAATATTAGTCATTAATTAAATTACATTAAAAATGTAATGTAATGTACATGTAATTTTTTGCTGAAAATTACAAACATATTGACATTCTATTAGTATTATAACTCGCAGCCAACTTTTTATCTTATCTAGGAACTTTTGCTGAAATTTTTGAATCCGCCTCTGCCTTAGGGCCCTTGATCGGAATTGATGGGATGGTCCCTTGTTTGCTTCCGGAGAGTAAATTAGTTGTTTTTTTCCTCCACGTGGTCATACGCAGTTTGTACTGTTTTTGACAATAAATTTATTATTATATACAAAGTGTATCAAATACTCATAGTCTATCATGTAAGTAAAAGGTTTTTCATGAGAACACATCATCAATACTTTAAAATATCAGAATATTTTATTCATTGTCAACAAGGAATCCTTAACTTGTATAAAATCCTAATACTATTAACAAATAAGTTATTTAATAGTTAAAAATCCGAAAACTCGGATTCACGAAAACAGCACACCAAGCTGATTGAACCGGCGTTTTCGATACAGCTGACTTAAAATTTGTTCTATTGTAAACAAATGGTTCTTTAATAGTAATAATAAAAATGTTAAACACACGAGGAAAGTATAATGTATCATCAGTATAATGTAATACATCATGTTAACAAAAATAAATGAAAATATAACTTTCTCGGCGGGGAATCGAACTCGCACGTAGATATATGAGACTTTGATCCCTATATTACGGACAAATTTCGACGAACTTTTATCTAATTATTAAAAAAGGTAATTAAACTACCGTTCTGAACATTTTTGAGATTCAATTGAAACATTATGAAATAAACAATATTCATTTGAATTTGACACGACTACTTTTGATGTAACGTAGTAAGAACACATCACATTGAATGAAAGTTAGCTGTACTAACAAGATACGAACCAGTGAATTTATTTATAGTAATAATTGGCAAAGAAATCAGAGGATTGTAAGTTTCTTCAAAGTTATAATGTTTTCCTAGATCTATTCAATTCAAAAAGAAAATTCAGTAAAGAAGTCTACTACTACATTTTTGAAAAAATAAAATAAACATCCAAAGAATACGACTGTAGCTCAACTTTTCCTTTGAATTCTCGATGGAAAATGAACACGCGTGTAGAGTATTTTATTTCAACGTTGACCCCAGTTCACCTTCTTTCTTCCGGTTGTGTGCGGCAGCGAGCGAAAGTACCATTCTGCTGGCACGAGTAAACACCCACGTGTCTACAGCGACAGAAAGAGTGTGTAAAGAGTTTGCAGAAATGGATCCCTATTACAAATGTACTCCAACCAAATTTAAGTTTGGTTCGGATATGTTGAATATTTTGTGTGTTGTAGAATAAACAAAAATGTATCACATACATACCATTATCGTAAAGATCTGAAGAGATCTCGATTTATTTTTCAGACGTTCATTATAATTTCCTTACACCTATGAGTAATTGGAAAGTAAAGACCTGAAGAATAAGTGATTACCAATCAGAAGCAAAATACCTTCTTTTAACAGAAGACTGTTCGCCACTGATCGGTGTCGTAGGGACGGCGAATACTTTCTCACGGTTGTCACCATATAGTCAACACTTATCTCATAAATAAATATGCATGTCTAACAGTAATGTCTAATATTATAAATAGGGTATATTGTGTGTTACAATGAAGATATAATTTTCATTTGTTTACGAATGTGTGAATAAAAGAGGAAAGCACAATTAAAGACAAAATGTGATTATTTTCTATTTACTCTCAGTACGTGTTCTACCGCATAAATACGGTGTGTCAATTTCATAAAATTTCAGAACTACTCCTTAAACCCGGACACACACAAAATACATCTTATATGGGCAACGTAAACTGCGCAGTTACCAAATTAGTAAAATAGTTACGTATGGAATTATCATTCGTATATTCATGGTTACACAGCAGTGTAACTGAGTAAATAACCATGGTTTGAATCCTTTTGCGAAAAATATTTTGTCCTAGGAACATTTTTTGAGCTATTCGAGGGAAGCTCGGTCACCCAGATATTAATCATTATCAGTAATATAATGATCTATAACCGTTTTATTATTTGTTCTTGTCAACTGTTACGGTCAGAATGATATGAAACCAGAAGGTACCAATACATTATTATTAAAGTTTTTGGTCATCATTACCAACCTTATTATAAGTTTTTCAAATGATGATTTATTTACTCATGATTACTCGTGAATAAATAAATAATTTTCTAATTGGTTATTCATTGTATTATTTAATTTTATGTTGATGGATTCTGACATGTACCTCCTGAAATAATTCTCTTCTTTGTCTATTATTTGAACCCTAGAGAAATCCATATTATGGTTCAATTTGACACTGTTTTACTATACTACTTTTTTGGTTCTCTTTGCCATTTGATATTGACATTGATATACAAATATATACAAATTGATATTGACATTGATAATGAAGTGATTGTTAGTGAATAAAGAACAGATTATTAACAATTGATTGTCTATAATATCACACTAAATTTTATTTTCCTTGTGTTTATGATGGATACTTATTGAAAAGTGGAAGTTTGATAGAAACAAAATCAAAAGTTTGAGGTTTCCCTTAATAAATTTGACAGGTCATTCATTACAGTACATCAACCTGACTAAGGTTAACTGTTAGAAATGAAAGTTAAAATTATAAATATATTAGAAGTAGATATCATGTGCAAGGAAACAAGGACAGATCAAAACCAGTGTTTAGTTAATTCCTTCTTTACTTAAACGTCATTTAGAATCTAAACAACTCACCCATACGTCATTTAGAACCAAATGAATAATAAAACCTTCTTTGGTTGAAGTAGCACTGCTTTATATTTGTTCCTTAATTTCTTTTCAACCATTTCATATTAAAAAATCCTCTTCACATACTACATAAAAAAGTGCTTGATAATAAAATGACCTAATAGTATATCTAGACTTAGAGTTGAATTGTTTTAGGGGGCGCATGTCATGATTTTGCCTGGGGGTGCAGAAACATTGATAACTGCATTGATAACCTTGGTTGGAATTGGTGGAATGGTCCCTCGATTGCTTTTTGAGAGTAAATTAGTTTATTGACCTCCCCGTTTAAACGCAGTTTGTAATTGAATTCTCTGACCTTGCCGTTGACGAGCCCTAAAGCCCCCCACCAAAAAAAAGAAAACTTAATTCTCGACAGTAAATGTGTTTTTGTCTTTCTAAAATAGTGCGTTTTAGTGTTTCCTAATGCAATCCAGCACGAGAAAACGTGCTATGTTCAATAAATGAGATTATACTGACGTAAGGATTGTTGTACGTTTATTCTGAATTGCAACGACCTGTTGTGACAAATGTTCCATCGACTACTGATCGCCATTATTCAGAATGCTTGTTTCATAATTCCGAGAGCAGTGTAAAATTAGATTCTACTGGAATGCTTCGTCGGTTGTTCTTAACCTGCCAAGTGGGACGTTACCGAATACTCCTCTACCTCACGACCCTTGGCACTGACATTCAAATCCCCCAGTCCAAATCACATTTGGCTTCTAGCACAACCATCACGTACGCTGACACAGTACATGCAAGTCATTTTGAACCGAAGGTATGGAACAAACAAATCGCAGTTTGCAGTTTTACACATAATGTATGAGTATCTAGTCGTACTCATATAGGATTAATATACTCATATATTACTGTAAACTGTAAACAGTAATATACTCATATATTACTGTATACAGTGAACCCACTAATTGGTATTCTCACGTAAGTATTGAAAAAATCAATTGATTGGCTCATCTTTTAACATCCAACCATGTGATATACATTTGTGATCCTTAGTTAAAAAAAACAATGTTTCATGTAATTATAATTATTTACTTTTGATGAATGGTGAGGATAACATGATGCCTTCTTTTATACAACCATGCAATGGAAGAGGAAATTTGGTATTTTTGAGGAATTTGGTACCGAAAAAACATTGATTTGAATTGAGCGGGGAAACCCCAACTGTAAAACTCACACATTTTGGCCGACCAGGAGATCGAACTTGAACCCTCCCACATTGCAGTGCGCTGGGAGCGAGAACGCTACCACTTCATCACCGCTGTCGATTTACTAATAATAAGCAAAAAAAAAAGTCGATTTACTAACAATAAGCAATGTTCTCAATTGAAACCAGCCGTAGTTTCCTCATTATCTACGAAACTCATTTTTCCCTTCTGAGTTTTGCGGACAGCGAAATCTTCACACAGAGCTTAGTTATTTTAGTTTAGTGATCTGAAGGTAAGAATAAAAGCATGTGGAATCTATGATTTCTATCGATAAAGTGCACTGGCGCCGACTTCATAATGTTTGGAGGGATTTCGCCCCAATGTCATCGAAGCAGGATCTGAACACATCTTGGGTTCTCAAAAAAGACGGAGCACTCTAGATTAAGGAATATCAAAAAGATTTGCAGTTCTTTCTTTCGATCAGTCCTTGACAGATCTGGACATCAAAAACGTAATAAAAATAAAAAGGAGCAAAAAGCTCTTTGGATTGATGCAGGTAGAGATAAGGTTTCAGCAGAGTGCGAAACAGTTATATAAAAATCAGTTATAGGCAACTTCACTGAACGGAGGAAATTTTGAGGTCTAAATTTTTCTAATGAATTACATTATTAAAAACATGAACCCTGAAATAAATCTGTATGTCGTATTAATGATGTTTGAAGTACGTAATAATTCAGTTATCATAGAATTGGTTATCGTGTTCGCAGTCAGTTAGGGAAACGAGAAGAGCGGGAGGGATGTTACCTGGATCTTGCAAATCCTGGACTTCAAGATTTGTACCCACCCTTCTGGTATTTTTTGAAGTAATAAAATAAGCGCCTGTGATAAAGTTACGTCTTATGAACCCTAGCAAATTAAAAGTTTACTGTTTAAGCTCCGTAAATTTTGTAAACAATTATTCCTCTCTACGATAAATATTTGACACATGGTTATCTTGTTCCATTTTGTTTTAAAATGTAACAGTGCTATCATTTAAACTTAGAAAATAAAATTTATCTCTACCAGGACATTTAACCAACTTTACGAGCAGCAAAATAAATTTGTAAAATAATTTACGACCAAAATGGTTTTAGTTTCCCAGACATGAAGTTAATCGTATTCCACTTTTCTGAAATACCTACTACAAGTCTTTGCTTTCACTTCTGTAGGCTCTCTTCCCTAGCTTTTTATCTCTGCGCTCATAATGACTGAAGAAGGAAGAGTTTTCCTCCAGGAAGCACTAAAACTCTTCAAAAATCCATCCCTCTTGATAATGCTCTTAGATTTGTGAACCTTTTCGGAGCATCATAAACATCACCATTTCGGAAACCACACAACATCACATTAACGTAAAGTACACAAGCGCGACTACTCTCGTAACTGAGCAAAGTGAAACACTTAAAGAGCTACTCGGAGGAACAAGCAAATCCATTTTCGGAAGAGAGGAAGACACTGCGCCTTTATTCGTGCTCTTTGGAAAAGAGCAAACACGAAGAAGAGAATAAAAATGTACTTCTATGAGATGTTATGAGAAATGAGGCAGAGAGATGCAAGTAAAGTTAACTACCTTAGCTACAAAATTACAGACCCGAGTTAGCGAGGAGAAAAGATAACACGGATTTTCTTTCTTAATTTTAAAAATTTTCATTTCATCTTTCAGGAGGAGAACNCCCCCGAAAAACATCGGCACTTCATACTGAAGCGCGCTGCCGGCTGTGAAGAATTTGGAATCCCCAAGCGAAAGGCAAGAGCGCGTTGCAGACTGCTTCCACGAGAAACAGATTCAAAGAGGACAGAGATATTTCCTTCTGTAGAGTCATTCTGTGAGTTAATATAATTCTTGAGTGCGACAAAAATAATTGGGTTACGAAGAGAAAAGGACATTGGTCAGGAAATAAATAGTGACCAATGAATTCTGTTAATTTTGATTTGGATATTTTTCGACGAAAATTATCTACATTCATTTTAAGTATTCTTCAATGAACATCATTAAACTTTTCTTTAGAGGTTTTTCGTGTATTTAATTGATTTTCAACAGAGGTGTATCCGCGAACTTGAATAATTTTTTTGTGATTGTTCAAATTGTAATCTATTAGGCCAGGACCGTTTATATAAATGCTTCGCAGACGTAGCAGAGAGGTTTTTGCTCTTGCTCCAAGTCTAGATCTCGAGAGCACTGTTCGCACAAATACGTTCTTGAAGACATACATTGGGACGAATCCCACGCATTAGTTATCTAATTTGTGATGCGAGTTTGTCACAGTCATGTTATTCGTAATGGAGTGAATAAAACTAAACAAGATTTTCACTGAATATTTCCTTCTCAGAAACAACTAAAAAAAAAACAATTTGTTTGAGTTCTTCAGACGAAATTTGTTTCAATTTCTTCTTTCGACTGACTTCTCATTCGGTTGAAAATATATTGCATTTATTAATGGCAGTACTAGTAATAAACAAAGTAACTTATTTACATAAATTCAACTTCATGTCAAGATGTCTCGTGTTCTTCATTTTGGTACTTGTCTTAGTCTAAATAATTTGCTGCTGTAAATTTAACCTCTATACTTGGTTTAATATTTTGCATTTGGCATATCCTCTACGAAAACGTAGAAATTCTTCTATTTAGAGTTAGAAGATGACGAGGATCTCATTTTCCGCCTCATCGCAAGAAGATACCACTGTGACATTCCGTCCACTCTCCCTGTTTGCCCTCGTTTGAATGTTTGGTTGCAGAAAAAGTTTGAAATTGATCCACGCGTTCTGGATGGAACGCACACATATCTATGTTTCTGTACACAAAATTTTTAATTAGTAGCTGAGAACTCTTGGTTTTGCTGTGTGAATTTTGGAATTAAAATATGTATTTTAACATATTTTTCGTCGACACTGACTGAATACGTCGATAAGTATAACCCGAGCAAAACATATCTTATTGTTATCAAAGAGTGGTTTGAGTGATCCGGAACTTTCAGTTTTGGATTCGGCGCTCTCTCTTGCAGTACTCTACTGCTTAGAAACGGCCCGTTAGTTAAACTAAGTTAAAAAAAAAATTATAAATATTATTATATGCAAATAAAATTGTCATGGT
Organism: Laupala kohalensis; assembly: GCA_002313205.1. Lineage (NCBI taxonomy): Eukaryota > Metazoa > Arthropoda > Insecta > Orthoptera > Trigonidiidae > Laupala > Laupala kohalensis. Next base: position 257,685 of record NNCF01127449.1, on the reverse strand, counting down.
ACACACCTTATAGTCGAGAGCTACATGCAAATGTCTCTTGGCAGTACGGTGAGACAATTTTCATTAGTATTTGAGTGCATTAAACAATCCACAATTACGCCGCTTGGCGTTTTATTATATGTTGATGTAAGAGATAAGATAGCATGTACGTACCCAGCAAGGGATGAGAATAAAGAATAAAGATGTTTCAAAGAGAGGAGAGTGTAAAAAATTCAATTTTTCGACTGCATATTATCCAATAATGATATGGAATTTTGAGAGAGATGTCAAGAACACAAGACCGAACAGAGTGAGAAAGAGAAGGTCATCTCGAGTCTTGCCACGCTAAGGCGCTTGGCTGCTGATTCTGTGAGAGGTTCGTGCGTACGTTCGAGCGATCCGATAGAGGCGAAGCGATAGACCACGTCTCCAGAGACCTCGGCGGCGACGGGCCCAACCTAAGGGTTGCTTTCTTAATTGGATCTCTTGGCAAGTCGTTGGGAAAATATGTTGCCAACAAACTGCCTTCCTCTTCCAAGACTTGAACTCTATCCTCGTCTTCAATCATGCGTCTATACAGTTCGATTCACACAACCTCTCAGTGCATCATGTAAGAATGGATATGTGGATTCATCACTAATGAAGAAAATTGATATCAATGAGACAAAAAATAGTATTACTTTCTAATTTATATTGGTTAGTTCCACATATTAATGAAGTTTGCAGATAGAGAAACATGGGTAATAAGACAATTATTTCTTGTAAATTTATTCATAATTCTAAAAATCTAAAAAAATCAAAGAGGAATACAAGATCTTTCTTTTCTCAAATTAAAATTGAATAGCATACAATTATTTATTAAGTTAAAAATTAATTCTATCAAAAAACTCCAAATTAAATTACCCTTTTGTCTTCTTTAACCTTACGTATAGTCTAAGAAATTTATTATTGTTGGGACAATTTTTTAAACTCTGTGTTATAGTGACGTACGTTGTAGTTTTATTTAACGAGGTTATACATTTCTTCCTTCAAAAGGAGATTCTGCTATTCACAATATCCAACTTTATGGTAAAAATACGTTACATGCATCTCACTGGATTTAGCATTCAAAAGAAATTAGATTCTTGCTCAGACCAATAGTTTCGCAAAAATCGAAAGAAAAAAAAATCAGCTGCTTTTGTCTATGTTGGCAAAGCATTTGCCTAAAGTATTTTGCTGCCATGAAACGTTTGATGAACGGGCGTAAGTTGAAGTCTCTCAGGCTATGTCGTATTTTTAACGACAATAATTGTATTGTAATTATAAGTTGAGTGTACTTCCTCCATATCAGTAAGAGGCACGTTTCAAACTGATAGAGGAGGAATACTTGCTAGCCATACACCTAAATGGGAGAAGTCAGAATTGAATGCTTAAAAACTGAAATAAAGGGTATCAATATAATTAATTACATTCTTCTATGTAATGCGCTAATACAAGTTATAACTTTGATCGCTCTAAAAATGTGCTTCATACATTACGGTGACAGCAGTACAAAAATTTGTATTTCTAAATCAATACGAGAAAACAATTAGGTCGAGTTAGAATAGACGCAGCAAGCTATGAATCATAAAGTTAATTGGAAATAATTTTCTTCAGAAACTTGGAGAATATCAGCAGCAGTTTCGTCTAATAATAGCCACTGTCTCTCCTCGCATCGTGCTCCAACAACATGCAAAATAACCTTTTTGTTCCAAAGAAACACCACGGTAATTGAAATAAGGTTCATATATCTTGTCTTGGAACATTAAAAGAAGTTTACAAAAACGTACAATAATGAATTCTTCCCAGTAATCTCGTCATATTAATGCTCAAACAAAGAGTTATTAAAATACAATACCAGCTTAATAGTATGAAGAGTTCTATTAAAATATTTAAAGAAAAAGGTATAAAAGTACGAACTGTATACTTAAATAAATAAATAACTTAAAGTTAATTCTTTAATTCAAAAATATACGAAAAGAATTCGTTTTCAAAACCCACGCTCTCATTCGCTTTCTCAAAAGAAACCCAGTAATTTTATGTTATCTTTAGTTTAACAAATTTCTGAAAAAACAAATTTAAAAAAATTAAATGTTAAAAATAGCAATTTCAGAAATCAAATTACAGTAGTATCTCTCACTGATGAATCACGTCAAATTTTTATAGAAAATTATCTGTCAGTAATCTGGAACTAACTTTAGTATCGTAACGAAACAGGAACGATCACGAAGTTTGCATATGCATAAAAAACTGAGCATGGCAACTCTCTAGTTTTAGAGTGATAGAATAACACGCTGACAAAAAAAGTGGAAAATATACATTAGGAAAACTAAGTTGCAATTAATGAGACAAATAACAAAAATAAAGAGCCGTTGTACATTTACAAGTCTGCGAAGCAGATATATAATGTACAACAAACAAAATAGTAAAGTAGCGATCTGATATGACTCAACAACTTATGATCAAATGTGATGATTTATTAGTGAGAGCTGTAATAAATTAAATGTTTGTGTGTACCAAGGATGATAAAGAAAATAGCAACAAGTGATAAGGCTAGAGATCGCAGGGTCGTTGAATTGAAAGGTACACATTTTAAAAAGATTATGAGACAAAAAAGGGTTTTCTGGAACCTGCTCCGATTAAATGGCAGTGTGTTTTTTTGGTGGGGCTTTAGGGCTCCTCAAGGTCATTAGAGCACTTGCAGGTGGGGAAAAATGCAGTTTCGCACCATAGGGAAGAGCCGTAGGGACTCTTCCCCATGTTTGAGTTTGTACGAGAACGGGTGAGGAGAGGATAGTGTTTCTAAAAAAACACGGCAACTCCACCTCTAGCTCGATCTCCCGTGATGTCATATCTGAAGCTGATGTATCCCCGCAGAGAGGGAGAGTGTTCTGGTAAAAGGTGTATCTCTTGCAGTTCTGGTAAAAGGTGTGTCTTCGTGTGGAAACTGCGGTGCGGCGGGTCATAATTTTGCCGAATTTACAGTGAGAAACAAACGACCGTGTTGTGTTAACTCTCTGAGGGAAGAGAAAGACTGCCGATCATTCAGTACGCAGCAAAGAGTGTGTTGAGTATATAGCAGCTGTGCGGCTTTTACGAGAGAGAACATATTATGGCGTGTGATCATAACGAGACAACAGAGTAGGTGAAAATCAATCAACATAATACGCAAAGAGGAATAACGGGGTCTAGGGAACTTTTCAGTTATATAGAAAAGAATAATATCGATATGGCGGTAATACAGCAACCGTATGTGCTGCATGGACATCCTTACCATGTCCCTTTACGAACACGCAAGTTATATAATCCTTCTCCCTGGGCAGTGACATACGTCGTCGACAAAGCAATTCATGTATTGGTGTTACAAGAACATTGTTATAATAACATGCAAGTAGCGATAATAAAGAAAAGACAGAGTTAATTCTAGTGACCGTCTATTGCAATTTCCGCCGTATACAAACGATCTATCGAGAATAGGAGCACTACTCATACAGTATACAGGGGCGAATATTATGGTTTGTATGGACAGTAATGCAATAATGCGACTTTGGGGAGATAGGATAACGAATAAAAGAGGACAGATAGTAGAAAACTTAATATTTCGAGAAGGCTTTATTATACACAATGAATATGTACTGTGCACCAACGTGTAGTTCATTGATAGATTATACGATATCTACTACACTAAAAAGTGTAGAAATAAAGGATTGGACAATAGGGAGCGGTGTATGTAGTGATGATTATGGCATAACGTTTGCAGTTGTTTTGGAGGGATTCATGGACGGGTACACTCCCACAGAAGAAAGAAAGATACGTATAAGGGATGGAAGACATATAGCAGGTAGCTCGTGAAACACGGGGATGGGACGAAGAGGAAATAAATGAGTCCACGGTGCTGGAATGTGTGGATAAGTTGCAGTTGACTATTTTGGGCGTAGGTTATCTGTGCACGCCACAGAAGGATGGACGGAAACCAAAAGGCGTTGTTGGTGGAGTCGAGAATTAACAACATTAAAACGTAAAAGTTACAAGGTGCTGCTGGTGTACCAGAGATGCAAGAACAAATACGGACAGGCAGACGAGGAGTTAGAATAATACAAAAAGATACGAAAGATGTAAGGTTACGGTTAACTTCTTAGATATTGATAAAAAGATGTAAGGAGAATACTGTACGTGTTTCTGGAGCAGTGTTTGGATAAAACATGTTGGGGATTACCTTATGCAATAGCCAGAAACAAAATTAAGGGAGGTAGCATATGGTATAATGTATATAACAGACAAGGCTCTACAACAACAGATTGGAAAAAATTAAGACGTGAATTGTTGGATAAATTGTTGCCGGATGATACATAGGAGTACTTCTGGAAAAGAGAGGATATTCCTGTCAGGGAAGAGGAGTGTGTGACAATCGATGAGCTACAGGAAATAGTCAGAGGGTTGAAAGTGACAAAATCGCCAGGATATTATGAATTACTACATGAAATGGTAAAAGTAACTTTTAAAAAATATGAAAAGTATATCTTGCGAATATTTAATGAATGTATCCTAAGTGGAACAGTAAAAAATTGGTGTTTTACGGGTCTTCGAAAAAGGAGGAGATAGAGACAAAAGTGAAACGTCTTCGTAAAGGCCTATAATGCTTTAACCCACGCTCGGAAAGATGATGTACAAAGAAAGTTGAATGAACACCAGTACGGTTTTCGAAAGGGTAGAAGTACGGAGGTTGCCAGGCACCAACTTTTGGATAACACAGAGAAGAGGGACACCAAATACGCATTGACATTATTTATAGATATAACTGGGGCATTCGACAATGCAAAGTGGCACTTGATTTTAGAACAATTACGTAATGTGGAAATTCCAGAGTTCCTGATAAAAATACTACATTCATATTTTATAGATAAATATACCATACTCGATTTGGGTGAAACAAAAATGATGAAACAGAACACACAGGGGTATCTACAAGGGTTCTGTACTGGACACTCTACTAGAATGTAGTTATAAATGAGACCTTAGTAAAGATGGATGGCGCAAGTATCTTAACAGTGACATATGCAGATTACATCTGCCTGACTATTCATGGGAAAAGTAGGAGAGAAATAGCAGAGAAGGGCAATATGGCACTACGTATGTGCGTTGAAGAGCTTGGGAGAATAGGTTTGGAGATATCGAAGAGGAAGACGCGAGGGATATTTTTCGGAAACACTAGGAAAAATAGAAGGGAATCCCGTGATCTTATTTGATGGAAATACGATAAATATAGAGCGAGAGCATAAATATTCGGATGTGCTTGGAGTTGAATCTTTGAAATTCCATAATCATATCGTTTATGTAACAGAAAAGGCGAAACGACTCTACTATAACCTCCGAAGAGTGCGATATAACAAACGAATTTGCCAACAAATAAATTGATACAGTTGTACAAGGGAGGAGAGCGTCCAGCAATGAGTTATGCAGCGAGTGTGTGGATGCTACGAGCTACAATCATACACATAGAGTTGTATACTGCGGTTGCATAGCGCCCAGAGAGCGTGTACTGCGTCTCAGTGGGTGTTATGCAATTGTACCGACACAAGGGTTAGAGGTAATGCCACTGCATGTACTTTTCCATAAAGTGCGATTGCAGAACTGATTGAATCGGAAAGGAAGAATTAAAATTGACTCAGACGAGATAAAAGAGGAGAAGAAGAAGGTGAAGAGTCGTATAACGGGACATATGATACGGGTGTGGCAGATACGGGGAAGTAATTTTGAGAAAGGAAGAAACATTTATGGACTGATAGTTGACGTGATATACGCAGTACGCAATAGGCGATGGTTCAAACCAACCAAAGCTGCTTTAGAAATAATCACCGGACATGGAAATTTCATGGAAAATTTGAGTAGAATCGGGAAGACGGAGACGAAACAATGATCTTGTGATCAAGAGGTGGAGAACGCAGAACACATACTATGGAATTGCCGTTTATACGATGAGGAAAGGAGAGAGTACATTATCAGATTGATGAGGCATACACAAGCAGTAAGAACAGATGCAGGGTTGATATCCACCGAACAGTTGTTTACAGATTTTGTGGAATTCACAAGTAAGGTGTTTACACTACGTGATATAATAAAGGGAGATGTGTAACGATGCCTGAAAGTACTCCAATGTGGGAACACGCGTAAAAAGGAGCTGAAGTTCAACGAGGAAGAAGAGGCAAAGAGGAAAAACTATATAATGACGTTCGAAATGTGGATTAAAAAATTTCAAATAATGATAGTGTTTTTTATTGCATGTAAAATAATTGTACATTATGTCTAGTAATTATCAACAACAATAAGGTGTTTTTTGTTAAAAAAAGACTGACAGATAATTCAAGACTAGTGGAATCGAAGATACTTGGAGTAAAAGATTTAAAAGAAATCAATTTATGTTATTTTTCTTTTTACATGTAGAACCCAAAACGTTTAGCCAACTGCGATTACCGGAGCAGTTGAAAAAAGTTGCTGACAAGTATTGAACAGAAATATATTTTGTGAAAAAAACTACTCTTTTTGTTTCAATAGCCAACAATTAATCAATCGGTCATCCCAATTTCAATTTTGATCTTTTCAGGGGAGTAACAACAAACATGTATTTTGTAACTCAGTGAGATGCTTTGATGTAAGGGGACCTTAAAAGTGTTTAGTAAGTGTTCCACCTAGGCAGAAAAGGGACTTGGTGATTCTATCTCAATGACGAGGATTTCCAGGTTCGTTTTTTGGAGACAACAGAGGCAGTCGAGTGTTATGATATGGGTGCGATATTGTATGGTGCCCTACCACCGTTAGTTTTCCTCATGGATACTCACTGTCGTTCAGGAAGACATATAGCCGGTGGCACAACAGTTTGTGAACGCCCAAGCCAGAGCCCTATTTCAGTGGTACCACTGCAAGCCGTGGAGACATTGCCATGGCCACTCGCGTGTCCTGATCCCTCCCCCATTGATAATGTATGGGATGCTCTGGAGGATACAAGTGGAATCCCATTCCTACCACTGATTCTGAAAGAACTGTGCTCAGGATCAAGCTACATGGGATGGACTGTGTCAGGACACCTTTCGGCACCTGTGATCCCCACGAGAGAACCCCAAATAGATAAATGCTCACATTTATATCTGCGCGTCAAAATTAGCGGCACAGTAACTTAATCGCTTCATAAAATCTATGTTTGAAAATATATCCGAGTGAAATTTGGAGAAAGGAAGATTCCTTGTATTATCAAGTCACTCCGTCATTGGGAAGTATCTGTGTCATCCCTTTCATCCTGGACCACCCTTAGAGTGATAATATATGCAAATTTCGAGAAAAACAAGAAAAAATATTACACTTCCAGATGTCATGGAGAGCTAGTCTCACGTATACAGTCTCAATAATGTCCACTCTGGAAGCTGAAATAAAAAAATCACCCACATCTGAAGATCCACTCCCTCCCCCTATTCACGCACTTTCTCTCACGAGCGTGTGTTTTACGTGTTGCATGGTTAACGTGTTGTTCATCAATGGGAGTTGATAAGAAAAATTGTTAATGTCAGTTAGTGAGCAAGTTGAGTTGGTATAACATTTAAATACATTATATAACATTTGAATCCCCTTTTCTCTAATTCAGTAAAGATAACCAAACGTGGCAGAACTCACACTTTGTATTATCGAGTCGGTTTGTTGAGTCGGAAACACGATCTATGCTATGTTCCTTTTTTATTTACTATCAGAAGTTACAAAAACTAAAAACCAAAACCAGCAATTGATTTGTTATAAGTGTAGATTCATGAATGTTAAACATTTCACGCGTTAATTATATTTAATATGATTGATGTTCCAGTTTATACAAAAATGATCTTGGCAAATTTACCCACCCGTTTCACGTGGCAACAGTTCATGTTTAAAATATAATTGCAACTTCGGAGAGAAACAATATTATTGAAAAGTAATTTGGCTTCGTTAATTAAAAGATACATACATCGCATTTGCTGATATTACAAAACGGACGTGTCTCTTGTAATATGAGCAGCAAACGGCGCGTGATTAATGAAGATACAATTTCTTCAATTTTGGATCGTATTCATTTTAGTCAAGACACGATTTTTGAACTAGATGAATCCAGAATCTAACGTGAAAGCCAAGAAAACATGTAAAATAAAATAACTATTACGTCCCACAAAATTGTTAAAAAGTGATTAAAATAATCAAATTTTATTGAACAAACTGAAATATTCTTAATATGGGGCTGCGATAGTACATGTTTAACGAGAACATTATGAGATTTGTAAAAATGAGGTTTAATATCCGCTTCTGATTTTTCAGGGAAATTAAAACTATTCAATGAGTTTCTACAAGAACTCAAAAACGTTAATTCCAATTTTATACAGCAGGTCTTGAGGTAAAAATATATGTATTTCTCGTTTGAAGAAGTACGATTAGGCAACAATTCCTTCGCAAATTTTTGTTTCTTGACTTTCACGTAACAATTACTTTAATATAAATTGGTTAATTTACTGTTTACTAAATTGAATTAGAGACTCAAATCTCCTTTCCACAAGTGTTTTTCCACTTACTATTATAGCAAAAAAATATCTGCACCATCAATGGTTTCTGATGAGGACACGAACGTCTGGGGGAAACTGTGAGTCTTCATCGTAGTACTCAAGATCTCTTAATATGAGGTATTACTATAATACAATCAGGAGAGGAAGAAATAGAAAAAAAATCAGGTGATTCTTTTGTAGCATACGTGTTTTGATTTTATTCATCCAGTTCGACGATATATAACTAGTAGTTGAAAAAATGAAGAGGGAAAGTGCTTTTCGAAATTACAACCTTCGTCGCGGAATTCACCCCTTTACCACTTAAACCAATTGATCGACTTTCACATTCTCCTTCATGACTCTCCATATAGTGTCCAGTATGACGCAACACCTTGAGATCTCACCCCTTCTTGAAGAGACCTGGAAGGGAACAGGAGGGTTGTAGGCAAACAGGAGCCAATTAAACGCACAATCCAGTCCGTCCAATTTATTTTCCCGTCCAATGCTCGCCGGAGGTGCGGAGACTTGGAGCGTTCACCTCTGACCTTCCGGGAAGTGGGTACCAGGGATGAGGCAGGTGCGCTCCAACGCCAAATCGATACTCCCCCGTCCTCTCGCACCCCTTCCCAACTTGTGCTGCGCCCTCTGGCTCCTTTGCCTCTCCCCACTCCCCAATACTCCTTGTGCCGGAAGCTCTCTGCACCCTGCGGTGACAGGCGTCTTGTGTCTACAGACATAGAGCGTTTCCTATTTCGCTCGACCTATTTCCGAACCGCTTACGAACTCTTCCGAGCACGGGTTTGGGAATATCTACTACTGCTGTCCCTGTCGACATACGCCAAACTGTTTTAAAAAGTTGCATCCATTCCTCATTCGAACACTCCCTTTCCAATTGTTGTCTCGCATTTTTTACTGGTTTTGTTAGCATGTTAAAGAAGCCGAGGAATATACGCTGAGGTCTGACATTTAAGAATGTGTAGAATGACAGTCTAGATTTTCGTCCTGAAGATGGGGATGGAAATGTTTCCTTTGTAAAAAAAGAATTCTTCATTAAGATTGGCTTAAAAAAGCTGGTATCCTGAAGGTGACGAAAATGAAAGCCTTTTTGATCATCAATCGGATAATTGATAAGGTGTTATGGGTAACTTTAAGAAAATTCCAAGAAAGTTCCTTAGTTAATACAGAAGTGAAGTGTGCATTCAAAAATAGATATAGCAAAATGGGAACGCAATTAGATGATAATAAAACAGCCATCTTATTCGCACTCACGATGCCGGAAAAATATTTTTATTAGAAGCAAATAATGTATGATTTATTATGAAATGCGATGAGTTTTTTGTATAGAGATAAGATGATGTGGATATGGATGCTCTTGAAACAGGAGAAAAATCATTTCAATGGTGACGCACGTGGAGGTTTACCCTTTGACCTTTCCAATGATTAACGTTCGGGTAAAAGTATATTTATGTTCACATTCCACGCGATTCGATTTTTCATTCTCTTGTCAAATTTACGTCTCGTACGGAACGTCAGAACAGTATAACTCTTTTCATGGGTCATTTGAAATTTGTGAATAATGGAAGAGACATCAGAAATTCAGCATTGGAACATTGAAAAAGATTCAGAAATTCCTTTTGTTCTCCATTAGTTCCTCGATCTTCAAATTCAGAATACCACTTTGGATTTGATGAGGAATATAGTTAAAAAGTTTTATTTAGACGTAAAACGTTTTATTCATTTTGATACTATAAAATTATTTTCTTGATAAATATATATGATTCTTATGATTATTACACGTTTACTATTTTTCAATTTTCTTTTCAATTGATTAACAGATGTACTTATGTGATAAACTGAATTTATGAAACATTACATTTGATCTTAAAATTGATAGAAGAGATCTTTTCTCAGTGTATTAGTATTTTTCTTAATTTTTGAATTTGACGTGCCAGCACCACGTTTGATGAAGTATGCTTCCAGTAGACATGAAGTAAATAAGTTCCCAGCACCGACCAAGTACAAAATTCACTTATTACGTAAAAATATGAAATTGCTCTCTTTCAAACACATATAATACAAACTTAAGTGAAACATTATGACACTGAAGTAAACAATAGATGTACAAACAAAACATTCTATGGTAAGTAAATATTCCGGAAAATTGAAGATGTCTTACGAAGTTATTAGAAAAAGTTGGAATGCACAAGAAAAAATCCGAAACAAAATTGTTACACTTGTCAAAGCCAATGTTTTCTTGATTTCTACACTGAAGATGCTTGCAACACTGACAAGTCGTCAGTTGTAGAAAATTGTAAAAATCCTTTCTTGTTCACAGGCATTATAGTGCCAATAGGTTTTAGATGCTTCACAAGCTGTTTCTCTGGTTCTTACGAAAATATCCTCTTAAATATTTCAATCTGTGAATTCATAATAATTTTGACACCAATTCTTTTTGTTCTTATACTATATCCCAACCTGTCTCTGCGTTGAAGCTGTTCGGACACCTATTGTTTCCATTATAACCATATATAGCTTCTTTCGATTTTCCATGTCTTAGCTCCTTTAATCTATAAATAAAACTGGAAAGCAATAAGAATCTTCCAATCTGCCATCTTACAGCGTTTTGAAAAATAGTGTGGTGGTCGCTACTGAGAAATGGCTGTAAGAGAAGTTCCCTTATGCTTTTAAATTTCATCAGCTTTATCTCATACATACGTGCAATTCCCAAGTTCAGAAGAAAACATTTCACTTCTTAAGAATTCCATGTTTATTTATTCAGCTTCCAAGAATAATCAAACAATTTTATCGTCGTAATTTTACAGTGCTTACAATCTGAGTGAGATAATTTCGTTTCTCTGAACTTTTAGGCAAGATTTCTTGAAACTTTACATGAATGTTTCCACGATCAAAGCCAGCCTACAGCGATTAAATAGCATGTCCAGTCGTTGGTGATCTTATTCACATAATCACGGCAACTCGGTGGACGCGAAGGGTGCATCTCCTTAAAATTATTAATACTTTTAATTCAAAACTTCAGTAGCAATGTGATTTATAGAATAAAAATATTAAATATAAAGCATAAAATGTACTCAAACCCTCAGCTGTCCCTTTAATGAATAAAAATATTTACCTTAATTTTTGTAAAAAAGGTACTCATTTATTTGTTTCGGATGGCTGAGTAACAAAAAAAGAAGAAAAAGTGGAGCAATCAGAATCAAAACTTTTCCCGTAATATGTTTACTTATGGTATTTTGCGTATATTAATTCCGACGTTACATTAAGAAACGAGAAGTAGAATTATTTTCGTATATCATTATTATCTTATTAAACTTTAAATTTTTATACTTTGGTATGGATTCATTTGAGTAACAGTTCGTTTAAGTTGATTAGGATCTTTAATTATCTTGATTATATTGTTTTATCTCATGCATGGTAATTAAGGACGAATAATTACACTGCGACAAGGAAGTTAATGAGTGACCGCAGAGAAGACGGTTATTATATTTCAGACAATCATTCTGGATCGATGCATTAGAAACTTGGAAAGCAGCTGCCAGTGCAAAGGTGCCCGAGTGAACTTCCTCTAAAGATCGGTCATCGTAAGGACGACCAGAGAATCCTATCTTCAAGAGCTTGCTTCGAGATGGTGATGCAGAGCTCATGCACCCTCAGCTAACGCGCCCCAAGAGCCCGTATGGCCCCCAGCGCTCCGTCACTGCTCCCCCTTCCCTCACGATAAGGCAGAGCGAGACTGGTGCCTTTGTCCCTCCTGGGAATGCCCGTCGCCCACAGACCTCAGGGAGAGCAGAGGGTAGCTGACGTCACAGGTGGGAATGCAATCGACGATAAATTATATTTTTCTTTAAGTCTTTCGTTTCACGAAAAAGTAGACCAGCTAAAAATTCCCTACTCTCTCCGAGCAATTAGAGAAAGAAACGAGATTTAGCAGAATTAACAAAAGAAGTGTAAGTACATAATTACATTTTAAAAAATCAAATTACAACTCCTGTGTCTTTTCACCTAGTTTTACAATAATTCCTGATCACGGAATTCTTCCTTAAAAATTGCATTCTTACGACATTCGTGAATTACTTTATCAATGACCTACTTCATGTTTAAAATATAGGTATCGAGAAGTTAGCATTTCTGACCCTACAAACTCATCAAAAAATTAGAGAGTGGAATGCAACAAAGTCACAACACTGATGAAATGCGGCAATGGCACTGGTATCAGTCTGTTTTGTTAGGGTCACTTGAAATAGCGGAAAAAATACTAACATTTTGCTGCTATTATGGCTCTTAATCACTCTCTAAATTCACTTTTCCCGCAAACATGTCAACAAAAGAATTGTTGACGCTAATTACCTCCTGACAGAAACGGGTGATTACTGAACTCGCAATAATACCCTTAATATTCAAGACACTTCATTCACTATTGCTCAAGCAACGGAATTAATAAGTTCATCAATTTTCTCTAAATTAGTTCCTTGTTTTACGTGAAAAAAAATCGAAATGTAACTCAAAATTCAGAAGATGAAACTCGTGAACAAATGAGAATAAAATAAATAAGTAAATAAATATAGCTGCAACTGATTCAGAATGTTAAGAAATATAGAATTTGCTGATTCAATGGTAAGTTTTTCATCATACGAGATCTAATATATAGAGTATTAGTTCCAGGATACCTTAATCAAGTATAAACGCGGCCGTCAAGTAGCGTTGTATAACAGAAATGTAGGCTCAACGGATTTTCTGTGGTTTCCGCCAGGTGCACCGAAATCCCAACATTTGACAGTGATGTATTTCGGATTCTTCTTGACATATTCTGAATTAATTCTAACTTGACCATTTCTTCTCATTTGCGCGAGTTGGATCAGGAAGAAAGTAATTATCCTTAATGCAGTCTCCTTAAATTATGTGGAATAAAAGTGTTTAATTACCTAAGCCTACTGAATTTGGAGGAGACAGATATTCTCTAAAGAACAACAAAAGATTATTTCATACATTTTTAAATATTCGTGAAAGTATATTCTGCATTATGTCGTGAAGTGGCACCTCCCCTTCCAAATAGATGTCGAAAGTTGTGTACAACTGTATTCCTGCTCGAAGCACTGTACTGTAGGGTGTACTTTTCTGGAGTTCTCAAAAGCAGCTGAGAGTTCAAGGGTATTACAAGAGATTTCCACACCATATTCAAAGGATAAATTTGATGAGAAAGTATTGCTCACCTCGTACGTAAGCTAGTGAGCGAAAATAAATGATACAGGCGTCCACAGGGTCTGGCTTGGAACCTTTTCAACCCTGGAGTTATTTTCCAGCCAGATGACGTGAACAGGTTCAACCGTTACACACAGCTGTATAGCATGTTGCATTTACTTCGTAGCACGACGCAAATTGCTTAGTCGCTCTAAGCGAATAACACTTGTCAGACTGCATTGGAGGATGTGTCAGAAGCAGTTACCACACGTTAACAGCTACGTCAATTTAGCATGAGACAAAGCAGGAAGGTTTTGACGAAAAGGGAAAATGAGATCTCGTAAGTTCTTGGTCGTATTTTTTTAGCAACTAAGGTTAGAAATAAAAATGAAAAAAAAAATACGAAGTCAACAATAAAGTTAATAAGATAAACATTACAATAATTATGGAAAATTTAAGTGTAAAAATTTTAAACTATAAATTACGTGAATGAAGAATTCCATCAAAATTATTAATGCTGAATAACATATTTCATGATTTCTACCTTTGTACTTTGTGTTTTTGATTTTCCCTTTTATGACAGTATTGAGATCATTAGAACCATAGACTTCAAAATCTTGACATCGTGGCTATCACGATTGATTTAATGTGTTTGTGAACGATATGTGAAGACAATTTATTAGTATACTTGTATTATGAACTGAAATTTCTTTGGTATGGATACATCCTTGTTCTAATTGAATTTCTGTTTTCTTTCTCGCATAAAATGTCTCATAAGATCTCAAAGAATCTGCTTTGTAGCAATTTACCAAATGAAACGAAAATGAATTTTTTTTGTATCTTATTGTGGTCGCCTGTAGACACCTAAGATCAATTTATTGGTAAATCTTATCTAAATTTAGGGTAATGTTAGGACGAAGTTGCAATCCGACAAATATTTTCAAATTTCTAGTTTTATTTCAGCAGAATATTATGTGCAAATGCCATATTTTCACGTAATGTATGATTTTCTTAGTCAACATACCCAGGAACGTTATGATAACCTATTGATGTGTTACGCAAGATATTCCATGAAATGCGTGGGAAACGCTCACTTCCAGTTGTTTTTTATGTTAGTCCATGAACGTTTCTATCATAAGTTTACTAACTTACAATTTGTTGCGGATTTCAATCCTACACATTCAGAAAGTTTAATTTCAGCTTAGAATTTTGCTTCAAACAAAATACTTATTTATATTGTAACTTCCTCCCTAAAGATCACTTTGTTGTGTATCGGTTAGCGCATGGAAACCACAAAACCTATGGTCTGAGCCCTCCAACCCAAATGGAAATTTAAAAATAATTTTTTACCCACAATGGCTGATTATTTTTCCTGTTATCTTGGGAAAACATTCATTGAAATCTGGGAATATTTTTACCCAGATTTTATTTCGTTCCAACTTTGCTCAGGTCTTTTTCACATTCCCACGTTATTTATCACAGCGTACGAAATGAAGTATATATGGCGTGTTATGGAAATCGATCCTCCAATTTTCGTCATGCGGGCCGGTTCTCTCTATTGGCATTCTTTAGGACGAAAATGTCGGATTTCTCCTCGATCATAGTTTATCATTGTATAGTGCCATCCTGTAATTTTTACGTGAAACCAAACACATTTTAAAGTTCCATTGAGCTCACAGTAACCTATTCATCGTTTCAGAATAGGTCTCCTTTGAGTAAGAACTGCAGCTTAGTGAGGATGTGGGTAAATGCCACGAGGTGGACAGAAGCAGGATTATCTTTTGATGAGAGCGCATCGTGCGGAGACAGCGCGTCGGCGGGCACTGAGCCAGTCGCCGCCCGCCACAGAAGCGAAGGATGGACGGCGCAGTCCGACAGATGGCACTGCGTGTCTCGCTCTTATTGCTTCGCTGCGAGAGAGCGCAGCAGTCGACGGATGGACGCGCGCGGGGATTCACCTCATCCGGGGGTAGCCACGAGGGGAAAGTATCAATGAAACAAGGGAAGGTTGGTTGAATATTATCTGTCTTATTCTAATTAATCCTATTTCCCAAAGATATGCATTGCACTCGATCATCGTAATATTTATTAAATATATGCCTCTATGTAATCTAAAGTTAATGGATGAAAGTCGACAAAAGTGGTAAGACAAATCATTTTTGTCAAGTTCGATTTTGAGATATTAGTTAGGATGAAATAAACACTATTACGGTTCTGTCATCTATTCCTGTTAACTAGTAATGGGTTCAAAAGTGTCTTTTGGATAGTTGATTTAAATTTTTAAATACACGATAGATATAACATATATAGATTTTCATTTCAATTAAATTATTATTCATCGGGCGTTTTCCTTTGTACCATAAGAAATCGAGTAAAGAATGTAGAAAACAAAACATGTTGTACGAGGAGAAATAACTTATTCTTTTTATCCAACTTCACCTGCTTTTACATAGAGAGCATAGATACATGAACGTATCATCATGAACTTTGCGGTACGCTACCTACTATGCATATATTTATTTTGTGTTATAACTTAGCAATTAAACATAGCAACTTAAACATAGCAAATTCCAAATGTACGCCGACGATCTTCAATTTTTTATTAGTGGCAAACCGTCTAACATAACTTCAATTGCGCAAAAACTTAACGAAGATCTCACCTCACTCAGTATGTGGGCAAAATCTATCGGCCTTCTCTTAAATCCGTCTAAATCACAATGCTTATTGCTTGGTTCAAAGAAAAACCTCAGTAAACTTTCAAGTTGCACTCTACCCAATATATCAATTAATAAGACTTCTCTCGTTTGGTGCAGTCACGTGAAACATATAGAAATTTATATTGAAAGCTAACTTGGGAAACCCAAATAGACGAAACATGTAAAAATGTTCACTCCACCACCCACTCTTTAAAACGGCTACGTGATTTTTTACCAACAGGGGTAAAGGAAATGCTTGTTAAGTTTCTTGTCATGCTGCTCTTTGATTACTGCGACTTTCTTTTCACTGACTTGACGGAAAAACTAAAACATAAATTACAAGTATCTCAAAACTCATGTATTCGTTTCATTTTTGATCTCAGGAAGTATGACCATTTGACAGAATTTTTCAAAAACTCAAGGACCCTCACACTCGAGGAACGTCGAACGCTGCATTGCCTATGTCTTATTTATAAAATAATAACAAATGGACATTTGACAGTTTTAGCAAAACGTTTTAAATTTTTGAAACTGGATCCCGCGCGAGGCTCACATCTCTCTATTCCTCGGCATGGCGCAAATCTTTATAGTAAATCCTTCACAGTACACACAATACATTTTTGGAACAAACTTCCTGCTCAACAAAAATCTCTATCAACTTTTTCTTCTTTCAGGCGGCGTCTTTCAGAGTGGATGAAAAACAATGCCCTTTAGTCTTCCCACATTCTCTGTCTAATATTTCTTCTTCATTTGTATGCTTGCTTGCTTTCTTTCTTTGCTTTTATATTATATCTCTTTCATTCTTTCAGTACTCTAGCTTCATATGATCTTATGTAATATATAATTTGTAAATACAGTGTAATATGTATCTAGTAAGGTATAATCATATTATAATATGTAATTTGTAAATATTGTCAATACGTAATAACTTGTTTTGATATCCTTGTTGTAATTTCCATATTTTGCTATATGTATATTCATAATTATATTGTACTGATACTGCTGCTCCTAACTCATGTTCGGCTCTAAGCCGCCATCCTGATTGGGGTTTTCTGGATTTACTCAATCGTTTAAGGTTTCACCGGGATGGTCCCTAGTATTGCTTCCCAGTTTTAAATGTAAATACGACCCTCCCAATTTTCATCTTGTATTTAAAATGTAAATGTTTTAAAATGTTTAGACGGAAGAGCAGACCTTTAGGTCTGAGTCTAGCCAAAATAAAGGCACTTTATTATTATTATTATTTTCGGTAAGGTGAAAATGGTGACGAGTCTCTATATCGCTATTACTATGTCTCATAATGAAATAACATGAATACTTTTTATAATGTATTTTTCCTCAAACGTAAGTTTTCGTAAATACCTTTCTCCCGTCATACTTCCAATTTACCAACAATGAGATATCATTGTGAGATTAATTTCTAGACAAGGACAGAATCGTTATCGCACATTTAATCTGTATTCTATTAATTTTATAATTTGTTTCAAAATTCTAATTGAATTTTGTAAAATATTTGCAACACTTATTGTGTACATTAAGAGCACTTATCTATTATATTTTCATCTACTATTATGTTGTGTTCCAGGGGTTTATGTATATTATAATTTCAAGTGTCATATTGTGTTTCGAATAGATTTTGTACATTATCCCCAACTACAATATCGTATCAAATACTCATTTTATACCTTACTAGCCGAGAACCCGTGGCTGTGCTCGCGTAAATTTTGTAATAAACTTTGTTGTTCATCAATGTTAGAAGTTTTAATAGTATTGGTGTATACCAATCCCTCAATTTCACTGATGTAATTGAAAATGTTTAAAAATAAAATACCAATTTCCCATTTCACCCACCATTTAGAGGTGAATTTTCGTAAAATCTTTTCTTACTTGACTTTTTGGATAGTGTTTCGTGTCATGCCCTTCCCAAGCCTCATCTTTAGAGATGTCGTGAATAATGTACATAATGTAGGAACGTAATTGCATTGGAAATACGCAGAATACACAAAAACCATTGACTCGATCTTAATAACGGTATTTTTACGTTACTTTTACGACTCACCCTTCCCTCCCAGCTCTAAGGATACATATGTGATCTCAACATAAACCTAACGGCATCGGTAGTTTAAAAATCTCATCAACGCTAATACTATATATCGGATGAAATATTCATATTTTTATATTTCAAAAATAGTTTTCAATTCTTTTTATCCGTAAACCCATGTCCACAACCCCGTCCACCCACCCAAGGGGTGCTAGTGATGTATTTGTTTCATGGGGTCTGAGTTCAGACTCACACGATATCAGTATTTCTCTGTCAGCTCCGCGACGTCGAAAATTATGGACTCGTCACTGTCATGTTCGATATTTTTTTCATGGCATCTCCTCTCCTAGGGGTGCTGGAGTTTATACGGTCCGATTGTGAACTTTGACGTCTTCGAGGGTGCCACTACTAATTTCAGCGGCCCCGAAAACTACAATCTTAACACTAATATCAGTCACTTTCAATTATTTTGACATTTCACTCCTTCTCATCCCCAACGCAAAGGTTGTTTATTCCTTATAGGGGGTGATCGTGTATATGACCATGAGGGTGTCACTTTACTTCAGCGTTCCCAAAAATGAATTGTTGAACACTAATATCGGTTGTTTTTTATTATGTTTACTTTTCCTTCATTGTAGGATTTTAGGGATACATTATCTTCAATGTGGACTGATTGTAACTTACAAAGCACCAGGGACGCTCTAATCCATCTCAACCGAACCGAAAAGTATGGTTTCGAATCTAATATCTTTTTGTAATGTAAGAATAATTATTCCATTATTCTTACACGTCATCCCTCTCTCACCCCCTCCCTAGAGGTGCAAGGGATGTCTTACCCCAACAGTGGTTGTTTTCATACAGTCAGTCATCTGTGTATAAAGTTTGGTTGAAATTGCACCAGGCACTCTAGAGTTATGGTGGGATACAAACCTAAAACACACCAACTCCCATTTCACCTCGTTAAGGATGGATTTTCGTAAAATGCTTTCATAGCGGATGTCTACACCCTAAAAGGAACCTATCTGTCAAATTTCAAGTTCGTAGAATTTATAGTTTCTTATATTTCGTGATTAGTCAGTTTGTGAGTGGTATTTCGCTTATATTATTTTAGAAAACTGCATTTTTTACTATTCACAGATGTGATATCTACATAATAAGCATATAAAAACACTCTCGTATTCAAATTCAACGTTGTGTCAAAATTTGAAGTCAATCGACCGACTACTTTTCGAGTTTTGCGAACACAAACATACGCAGGGTGAATTTTTATATATAAGTCTAGCAAAACTACCCGGCGTGCCCGGAATTTGAAGATAAACTTTAAATAACCATTACTGCACATTACTGCACATACACACACACACATATATATATATATCAGTATTCTTATATATACCCTACAGTGGGTATTAAAACACCTGTCAACAGGTGGAATTTTTGTCTCATTTTACCGGTTGTTACCCACGATTCTTATATAATAGTCTTAATTCATATGTTACTTTCCATATTTCTCTACTTTCGTGATATTAAATTTCCACTTTTGTTTAAGTATTTTTGTAGGTTTTCTTCGTGGTATTTAAATTTTGAAATAAACAAATTTTCAGTATTATATGCTTATACGTACGTAATTACGAATTATTTTAAAACCGGGGAGGAAGGAACATACACTTTACAGAGAATGCTTATTAAAGAAAGCGCATAGTTAAGATCTGTGAATTATTTGATTTTTATTTCAGTTTTAGGTTTTGTACTTGAAAACAATGTTCTTCACAGCCTTAATATAAATTTGCTCTTACGATTCGGTCACGTAGTGAGTTTAGAAAGTAAGTGACCCATTTATCCCCACTACCGAGAGCTGCCATGTTTCCGTTAAAGTGGTTCCTTATTAAAATAAACTAATGAAAACTCAATCTTTTTTAAAGAAAACGAAGTGAATTAGTTTTCGTTTACATAATTTCTTCATGTTTTACTGTTATTTTACAGTATGCCAAAATAGTATAAGTAGTATACAACAGAACACAGAATAATTTAGATGTATTGATAAATAACTCGCGCAAGTACAATTGAGTTTTTTGTTCCGACTCTTCGTCTCCGAATAGTTGAAATCAAATGGATCGATGAACTGTAACTTTGGAATATAAAGACATTTTTGTATGGCGACTCGAATTGGGACGTCATTTGATGCACAATAGTCAGGTATATTTTTGTCTCACTGCTTATTGTGCATTTCCTTTCAAAATGTCATATCTGTTATAAATATATACAGCTGTTTGATTTATAACTTAATACAATCAAGATTGATGATGTGTTTTTCTTCGAGAGCTTCACCGAGGATGCAAGTCTCTAGAGGTGATAATTATCGAAAAAAGTTAATCAGTTAAATGAAGTTTGATTAGCATGCAAAATATTTTGAAAATATTTATTGTAATAAATTCATGAATTCATATGGACTTAATTGCAATGTTTCTTGGAATTTCAAAATTAACTCCCTTCTGACGGAACAATGGCGCAGCCAATCAGAAACTTGGACACCCATCGACTACATTCTTTCTAGACTCACTCTGGGCCTCACCAAGGCCGTAGATAGGTAAGGTTCTGACAAACTTTGAAGAGCGCTTTGCCGACAAAGATGAGCACCAATACAACCCGCTTGCTCCTATATCTAATCAATAGTCATTCGACATGTCGTTCACCCCATGGAACGAATCTTTCTTCATTCATTCCCTCATTGTTAACTGACTGAGTATCAACATAGCCGATGTTGTCAGATCCTTAAGTATCTACGGCCTTGGGCCTCATGTAATGCAATCGAACTCTGGCGGACACAAGAGTAAGCTTCGTCGCCAAGTCATGAGAGTGAAGATTCACATATATTTTAATTGTTTTTCTGCTCTTGTAATTCATCAATATTGATCATACTTTGCATTTTAATTGCAATAGCCCTTAAGATGTATCCCTTGAACTTTCAAATAATATCATTGATTACTTTATGATCATTATATTATATTTACATTGATTATGATCACTGAACAATTTTCATGCAACAGACATTCTAAATAATTCAGTTTTGTTAGTATAGATTACTTTGTTAAAGTTAATTTTAATTCACTAAATTCCACATTTGTAATATAAACAAATAACCCATGTTTACTTCTGGAGACCTAATTTCCACACTTTGCTATGAATACTTTTCTTTCCTGTCACCTTTTGAGCTCTACGTAATCTCCACATGGGCTCAAGTAGAATGTAATAGAAAGGTTTGAAGGATTTCTCAATATTTCTGGATAGCATTTCAACGACTCTATAAACAAGATTTGGATACGAATTGGGACGTTAGACAATGGTCGCATTCTTTTCACAGATATTTTTAATAAACTATTAATAATCTGGAGTTATTTTTTAACTTTTACTCCTAAATCTCTGTAAATTATGAAGAATATAGTGAATATGGGTAGATTTCAACTTGTTTCTTAGTTTTCATGAATACTTTTTATTGTTTTTTTTATTTAAACCATGTGTAACTTAAAGAAATGAACGAATAACGAGAGACAAGTGAGTGAGGACAGTATTTATGCGTCGCAAGTTATTGGCAAACAAAATATAGTCGCAGCAAGTTAGCTGAAAGGGATTTTTAAATTCTTAACCGATTCTAAAGTTCTTGGGCTGAAATGAAAGCTGAGACTTGCTAAATTTATTCCGGCAATTTTATTCTCCACCTAAGCATACTCCCTGTCAATCTGATCACAGAACAATGGAACTTAGTATTATAGATTTGTTTAAACCTGCATGTATTTCTGGGCTTTGTTCACGAGTTTCGATTAAGTTGGAAATATTTTTGGACTTTTTATTCCTAACTGGTCCCGTAGTTCTCAAAATTTATGTGCTGTTTTCTAACTTTATTTGTACAGGAAATTTACAAAACATTGTTCACAGAACATTTATTTCGTTACGTATCTTTGTCTACGGTAAGTTGCAGCTACGGCATCAGTATTATTCATCAATATATAAGGCTCTGTTGTTTATAATTGCTCTATAACGCTGAAACATAACTCTTTCAGAGCACTAAATAAACTCTTTGGCCTATTTCAACACCATTGACATTTTTTTACAAAACATTACATTCGTTATATTCTCATACAGAACGTTAGCTACTTTTCATATTTGGGATACATCGCACGGTTTTATTTAGTACGATACCTCAAAATTTTTAGAAGGCCATACTAAGTGAAAGAAATTGGCGAATAGGGTTGCGCGTTCTTTTAATTTCTTACGATTTCTTAGCTAGTCCAAGTAGTTAACATTTATAATTGGTTCTTCTCTTCATCTTTCTTCGGGGACGCCTCAAATAACTCACCCGATATTCTCTATTCAACATTTTATCAAACCTATAAAATGTTAAATATTATAGGACATGACACAATCGAATTATTCCACCAAGAGTTAATAAGCGGTTAAAGTTTTATTAAAAAATATGTGGTAGTTTTCGCGAATAAAAAAAGACTGTTAAAAATACAGAGAAAGAAAAGAAAGTAGAAACATTCTAGGTACAAGAAACGGGAAATTCCATATGTATCAAATTAAATGAACATTAAAATGAAGTTAAAAGCTAAAGTGCACCACTATTATCAATATCAATACGTACCAGTGGCCACTTTGATTATGATATCCAAATCTTTTTTTCTTGTTCGTATGTCACAGGAATCAACTTGAAGCACCTCAAACGCATCCAAGAGACGTTCACCTATTTATATTCCAAGAAAAGTGTGTTGTAGTAGATTCGTGGAATGAATGTTTCCAGAGTATGTAGAGAATACGAGTATGCACCCCTGGCCACGGCAATGTGCGCTGGTGTCATCCATCAGTGGGACTTAAGAGTAAAGCTGACTCTCCTAATTGGAGGATCTGTTTCCAGAGCGAGACCACGTCTGCTACTTTTCTTGAACAATTAGTGTTTGAGGCGCAGAGGATTTCCTCCGTAATGGTGTCGTGATTCATCCATTATATTAAATGGAAACCACATTTAAGATCAGAAGAGAAGCGAGGTGCAATTAGTTTGAACACCTTGGAGAGCTTTGTGAAGAACGAGTCAATTAAAATAAGATTTAAAAATGACTGACATATAGTTCCGAAATGTAAAACATGAGATGGACATCTTACCAACCTTCATTCAGTGAATCCTAATTTATGCGGTATTCAGAGAAAAGTCTCTCAGTTAACAATCTATTTACTAGTATACAATGTATGGACTTCAGCACACCTGATACAAATATAGAGAAAACATGAACTTATTATGAAAGATTTTAGAAAGACCTTTATAAATGACGTAACGTGTGCACAAATTTTAGGAGAATTTTTAATTTAGGTTTCGGTCCCCTTTAAAAATAATACAAAATGTAAAATACTTTTCTTACTTTTATAACTATTATCCAGAAAATAATCATGAATTAAATTAAACGACTTCACAGTTTCCGGAATAATTATAAAGTTATTCATTTCTATCAAACTTACAATACATCCATCAAACTAATACTACAATAAGTTAAAATAAGTTGGAATAAAACACAAACATTTTAAAGAAAATTGTACCTGAATCATATTTTAAATATTTCTGTAATTCACCGAAATATGCAAGACCAATAAATATCAATGTGAAGTTTTAGAAGTATATAAGTTTATGAAGTTGAGTGACATATAGTTCACCTTTACAAATCCTGCGGTTTTAAATCGAAATGTATTCTCTCGCAATGTCTACTTCTCAGGTTTGCCGAAAGAAGGTATTGATAGAACGAAGGTTTGTTTGTAAGTGGATGTTCTCGATATTCGTCCGGACAGGACATTGACGTGAAGTGGAGGTATATTGAACCGCGAGATGAAGTTAAGGGGAAAATAGGGAAAGGAATAATTCTTCTCGGTTCCTATTTAATTGAAATATTAGCCTGTTGAATTGTACATCGAGATTAGCCATCAATTAAACAAAATTACTTAAACTGATCTGCCACACATATTGGAACAGAATTCATTCATAAATCCACCCCATCTAGGCTTCGATCTCGCAACCCCAGACGGTCAATTTCATTTAATTTATTTCAACAGACGAAGTTCGAAAAATGTATGCTCATGTTTCTTAATACAAATAGTATTAAGAATATATATATTTGTAATGTTTTAAATCATTTTCTTTCCTCGCTTAAAATCGTCATGTTGAACAAGAACAATGTATGAATATTGTCTAAACATGTGAAGTAACTGTTTTTTGTTTTTGTTTTTGTAAAAAGCGCTTGGTCTGTCCAATATACGAAGCATTAAAATATTCGATTACACTTGATTTTATAAACGATGTTGTGCATATATTACACCTCATTTATTTTTTCCTCTAATTAATGTCAGTAAAATTACATAAGAAAATACTACTTAATTTTAAATTTTCGGGTATTAAAAATTTGTTTAACATGGGTGATAAATTCTTATTGTATGAAAAAAGTAAATAAATCGTATCACTTTTTTCAGATGAACGTGATTGTCTATTGTTAGGATAATCTCTTTTATGCACTTGTTGTTGAATTATGAGGTATTTATAATTAGAGGTCACAGCACTAAAATGGTAGACGCTGACAAGATTATTATATGACTTCCTTGCATAATCGGGCACTTTTGAAATTAAAGAAGTGGTGTTTTCTGCACTGTTGCTGGTCATTCAATACATATATCCACTTGAAATATACTCTAAACACCGAAATGCGGTTTTCACAAAGATAACCGAAGACTAATGACCTAAAAACATATTTAACAGAACTTTCAGAGGTATTGATTCTGACTTTGGTTTTTAAATAGAACTTTCTTTTCAGCGTTGCAAAGATATAACATTAATTGATTTTGAACGAAGAAAACAGCGTTATAATACCGCGAATATGGAAACATTTTTTAATATTAAACATTTTGTTGAATCCGCTAGTGATGTTTTCCAGCCCCTCAACTAATGTTTTCTTGTTTTCTTTTTGTCGCTGTTTTCGGAATAGAACTGAAATTTGTAGGGTTAAAAAAGTAAAAAAGGTTATAAATAATTTGAATTTGGCAAATTATGAACCTTTTCCCTCGAATTGGAAACCTCGCTTCGATATTGTTACAGGTCTAAATTTACTTGAGGAGGACGTACTCGTTGAATCAGCGAATCAATCCGGTTAAGATTTTGGAAAATGAACTCAGCTTTTATTGTAGACGAAAATGTAGACTTTCAATAATTGAGAAACCATACGTTCCTTTCCACGAATAAATTATAACGTCAAAAGAAGTCATAACAAGTTACAAAAGTATGTGAACCACATCCCTTGCTGCCGTGTAGTTTGGTTCGATCATATAACATATAATTAAAATCCGTTACATATACGACGCCCTAAGCCATGGCATAAATCCATTTTTACCAGATACTATTATTCAAGATCAGATGAAATTTTTTGAACCATAAAAGTATCTTCGCCATAAATTATGCTATCAGAAAGAAAATAACAAAAATTTAAGTTTCATAAGTTTTGTTTGCACGATTATATTGTATTGAATAGCCCTGGCTCTTACGTAACACCGCTGCCTGCGTCAACTCGTACAGTATCAAGTAGTTGGGCACATCTCTTGGACATTGCAACACTGGAGCACGTTGAGGGGATTGAGAGCTCTCCGTCGTTGCCAGGAGACCTCGTGGCTGATATCCCTTTTTCGCTTCCTCTGATCAGTTATCGGTTTGCGTCACTCACAACCTTTATTAAAGTGTTAGAGAGATCTCCGCGAACGACAGAATTCCAATGCTGCATGTAATGGACGCAGATCAAATGGGTTTAGGGGCTTTCAATATTTCCCCAATATATATTTTTTTTGAAAAGAAGAAACTCTCCCATTCCTATTTCAACACGAAAAAGTCATTTTTATCGTTTTTGTTTCAATATTTTTGTCAACAGTTCCTTTGAAATATCCGCTACAGAGAGGAATGTTCGCATTCGAGAGAACACTTCTCTCTGAAACGAGGTCGATCTTTTGTGTAGCGCCATGTGGTACATTGTACGTCCAGTTTCAAAGCAAAGACAGATAACGTAAGTTAAATAATCGAAACCTAAAATTAAAATCATGTATTTCTGTTTCAGTAACCACGTACTTTCATAAAAAGAGAAATTATATAATTATATTTATGTTATGTATTGTGGCATATCAACATTAAATTAGAGTGAATATGCACCTATGTCAGTAAAGACCACTGTGAAAACAGTGAGTGATCATTTTGTCCCTGATTTTTAGTGTAGTTCATTTGTCTTCAAAATAAAAATTCTTCTTCGTTTACTACTTGACTCCATTCTACATCCAAAATGAGGAATAACTTGTTCATATTTCCATAATAGATTCATTGTTTTTAGTTCTGAAACCATGTCAGTATTTTGAACAGACACTTAAACTTTTCATGAAACAATTTGTCCAGATTGCTAGAAATAATCATATTTCATTACGTCTTAATGACATACACTGCGAAGTAAAATGAGAGGCACACGTACTTCATCTCACCACAACTTCTATGTTATGAAATGTATAAATGTGAAGAAATATAAGTGGGAGTATCTTTCTAGAATGAGTAATTTTCTAGAGATTTTTCTAAGGGTAGTTTCGCAAATACGACAAATAAATAAACACATCCGAATACAAAAAGAATAAATATAACTTAAAAAGAACTTTTATATACAAAGTACTCTAATAAAGAGTAAAAGTCCAGTAAAATTGAAAGGGGATTTTTTTGAAGTTACACTATTTTCGTTTTCAATTTTATTGGGCATTATTTTCTATATCCAGTACAGAAATTTTTATATAAACGCTTATTTTTTTAAGTATTTAATGTTTATTTTATAATATACATGGAGAATACCTATTTTATGAGTGAACTCACAGAAGGAGTCACCCCGAAATAGTAACAAGTACCACTTGTTATCGTGAAACTCAGATATAATGTAACCTTTTATTTAAGTATTTTAATTAAATTATTTTTATGTTGTTTTAATAATAATTGTAATAATAATAATAATAATAATAATATGTTGCCTAGGAAGTTCGAATTGCTGAACGAACGGATGAAAACGTTCCTAGGGGTCCAATTAAATCGTTCATTCAGTGCGATACGTCGTGTAGACTGCAGGACTGAGAATTACTCCAAAAAATGTAATTAATAACAAATCACTAATTAGGTTTAAAATGTGTAATTAATTATCTAAAGAATAATTACTTATATATGTTGTAATTAAATAATGTAATTAATTATGTAATTATAATTACTATTAATTACAAATTACATCCTGTTATAAAAACGTTCATTTTGATTATACATTCTATTTTTACATACTTACGTACATATATGTTTATTTTATTGTTTTTATATAATATTATCTATGAATAGCTTATTTTATAATGCTTCGATTTCCTTAAAAAAATATTTAAGGAAAGTTAGAATCGCCTAGACTTGCACAATTAGGACTTGCACAATTAAGCAAATTTATTAAATTTGCTTAAGAAAACTATCAACCGCTCCAGACGCACAAACTGTACCATTGTATTAAATGAATGCAGCATATTAACTGCATCGAAAATATCCAGATCTTCAGGATATATCCTCTAAATAAGTAAAAATTTATTTGAGTAACCAGATATTGAAAATTATATTGATTAGGACAAGAGTCATATTTATTGCACACAAAAATGAGTTATCGAAATGTGCATAAAGGACAAACAAAATTGAGCATGAATGACAATGCAAATACATAACTATAGTATATCCATTATTCTATAAACCCGATATAAGACAAATTTCTTATGAAAGACTGAAAAAGAACTATCAAATAAAGCGATACAATTTTATTTGATTATTCACTTGTATGTAATTCTTCACCGTTGCTAATGCATATTTTTAGAAACTTTTAACAATTATTTGTAAAATATAAATACCTTTATACGAAAATTAGATGAAAATTTGACGTAGCATTAACGCAACCTCTGATTTTCTTATTTCTTTTCTTTTTATCATAATAAACACTTAGATAATACGTTTTTCTCCGGACTTTTTTCTAAAATTGCTAATCTTTCTCCTTTAGAATTCTCGGAATATTATCAAAATTAAAATCATGAGATGTTGCTGTTTCAGACTTAGACAATTATGCAACCAGGAGGAAGGATAAGATGTTCGAAAAGAAAACAATTAAAAATCACTTGAACGGTATTTTTCAAATTGAGCAGACTTGTCTGTGTCGGTGGAATGCATGGTGGTTCTTCATGTAATCCACTGTAACCTCATCACGATAGTAATGTTCCAATATGCAGAATAGCTCGGCAGGATAATTCTGCGTTATGAAGAGGTTAATTAATGACGACTTCGAATGCTAACGAACAGCAGTTTCAAGCTGAACCGTTGACGTGAACGCACGCAGACATCCTTGTGAGACACCACGCGTTTGCAGGTCAACCGTGGCGCGAAACTCAAGACGCAGTGTTCTGCCCATATGGTATCCGTGGCCAACTACGAGTCGCACCACCAGTAGACTGTTCAGGCGATGAACCCATGACTCGACTCCTGCGATGCGACACCGTGACACTGACCTGGGATACCGGCCCATTTACATATTTGAACACAACTGTTAATATTATGACGAGTGCAGACTCATTACTGCATCTACATACTATACATCCACTGAGAAAGTTCGTGATTGATATTGAATATAAAATGAACGAAAGACTTTTATTTTGCGGCACTCGACGAGACGATTTCATGGAAAGAGTTTTAAGTAGGGTAGGAATATTTAGATAGTATGAGGATAGTTTTCCGGAGTTTGTGTATTTTTATACGTATTTTCAGTCATATAGAATGTTTCAAACGTAATAAATTATCTCATTTTTCACGTGAACTTGCGCTTTCCTTCTCGATAAGCACCAGACTCTCTCCATTGAAGGCAGGTGGTGTTACGAACTCTGAGAGAATAATGTAGCTAGCGAACCTGAGTGAACCTATTAATTTGATTAATGGGGTGAATAATTGGTGATGCTCTATTTGCTTTCGACAAGACTACTAAATGACGCCCACCATAATTATTTTGTTAGTCAATCACACTAATGTTTTGATTCGAAAATAATATGTCGAGGTTCCAAGTTTCACATGGGTCTTGAATTCATTCTGTGAACTCATAAACCCCATCATTACTTCAATAACCTAGAATCCTTTAAGTAGCTAATTAGTCGAACTGAATTGATTTTAGATTACATTGGCACCTCTCAACGTGAGAGAATTAATTACTTAGTTACTTGGCAGTTTCGCAAGGATTACAGTACATGAATTGATATATAAAAAATACGAGAAGTTTGAGTTTGTTACAAATCAGGATTATATCATAATCGCCGGAAAGAATTATTTTGAAATTTATTATTTTCTGTTTTTAGGTGATCGTACTGCTTATTGGTAAGATATATATTACAGAGTGTCTTACAGTGTTTGTAAGAGCAATTCAACGCAATCTTCTCATATGTGTCTCCTGTTCATCAAAGACAGAAAGAACGCTAGAAACGCTAATATATCGAACCGCTTCATCAGAGTTTTGCGAGGTAATTGTGATCTATTTTAAAGCTGTGAACTAATTCGTATTACAGAATCACTTTTACCGCGTGTCTGACTCACCTCTCTGCCGGTCATAGGCGTTGATACATTCCGAGGTCATGAACTGACTGATGAGAGCAGTCTTGCCGACGCCTTGGGCGCCCATGATAGCCACGCGGTATGACGTGGCTTCCGGGGGTGCAGCTGGTGTCGTCTCATAGTCGTCCATCGTCCCTTGGGCTTCTTCCGCCGCCGCGGCCGCCGCCGCCGCCGCCGCCACTGCTGCCACCGACGGGGGAATTAAGCTGTTGCTACGGGAGCGCCGGCGGCGAAACGAATCTCCCCGGTTCACCACGCCTGCAATCAAAGTGGTTTCTCATTAGCACAATTCATGCTTAAAGAGAGATCTATTTCAACAGTTCATACCACATACCACCAATGCTTTATCCTCAACCATGACATATGTGAGTACATACGAAGTCAGTCGATAATTTTCACGCGAATAATAAAGTAATGATAAATTTTATTGTGAAAAAGTATCCGAAAACTGCATATGATAACATGGAAGGGGGAGGCAATAAACAAATTTACTCCAATATTTATTTATAATATTCATTTACTTTAATATTTATTTATCTAGTATTTATTTTTTTATTTGAACGGTTTTTTTCTCTTACAGAAGAAATGTAGTACATATAAAAATACATAATATGATATCATTTGTTCCTTACGAAAAGTGGTTATATATAAATTTTTAAATGTAATATTCATATGATTGCATATTTGTATTATGACTTCACTTAAATATTACCTCCATCACTTTACAAAATATATTTATTACGTTTACTAATTACTTAAATGATTGTTTCTAATATGTAAACACGAAAAAAAAAGGCCCAGAACTGCTGGTTCTCAACAAGGAAATGTACTAATAACAGATTTTAATGCCGATTTCCGCTTATTTCAGACAAAATAATTTGCGTTTATTTTCTGTATCAGTAGTTGTCCGGTTAAGAATTATATGTATTGAAGACTCACGAAGTTTTGCATCTATTATTCACACAAGACATCACGTGACACGAGACACCGTCCTCTGTCAATGTGTATTGCCTTCCATCGTTCAAAGTCGTTTATCTTTCAAACGGCGCATTTCCGAACATGGGTTTACTACNTATATATATATATATATATATATATATATATATATATATATATATATATTTACACGTGACTGATTTCTATTGTTCTCCAAAAAATCTCTTCAACGCTCTTCACAAACTCACCTTTTCTTTAGAAAACACTACTTAGCAAAATTGGTTAGCAATATGAAAAAGTAGTTGAATCATTAACAGTAGTTTATTAATATCCTTTATATTTCGATTATAAAACTGATGAATAAAGACAATTGTACTCACGCAGACAATATAAGATCTTCGAAGGTCCCTAAATGTTTGTAAACGTGAGAACGAAATTTGTTTCTTCGCAACTGAAGAATACATTTATTTTCAAACAAATTTTAAGTGTCGTACTTAATGGAGTCTGGAAGAATTTACGATGACTTCAATTGCACCAATTCCAACCCTCCAAAGTGCATTCAAAATAGCATTGCTGACGCTGAGATAAATCTAAAAATCTAAAGAGTACATCTCTTAAATAGATAATTTTGTATTAGTGAATGTATTTCCTTAATTCTAAATCTGTTATCGTAAAAAACATGTTAGCAAATAGTAATCTACGTATGCTAAGGAGTCAGAGGTACTTTCCAAGAACACGTTCACTTGCATCTTTCTTCACGTCATTCTCCGGATAGAGGGATGAATGGGGAAGAATAGTCAAAATTCTTAACACCAACATACTTCTTGATGTGTGTGAACACTTTTCTAATGTATTCGTTAAGAAAAATCATGAGAAAACAATCTGAGCACAACGTCATTTATCTCTGGAGATAAAGTTACGTACCGTTCTTTGCAATGCTAGAAGGTTTTCCCCAGCTTCACTCAAAAGTTTTAATCTTATCAAGAAATACTGCGTGAAAATTTATATTCTCTCTTAATGGTGTGAAAAATCTGACGGATTTATCTTAACTATTCAGTAAAAAAGGCATGTTATACTACATTGGCTAAATTTTCAACCTGAATTTTTAATGTCTCAGAAAATCGCACTTGTGAAGGGAATCTTGTTCCAATGTGCTTTTCCATTTTGATGTATTAAATTTGGTAGCCCTTTTTTCAATTTTTGCAAAGCTACTGTAATTTTGAAAGAGGAACGGGTTTCTCTTTAGTTTCTGTCGTTTTATTTCAAACAAACATGTAACCGAAAATAATGTACGTGGTTCCCATTTTTCCAATTGAGCGCGGGAAATTAGAGCGCTGAAATCGAAATGGCCAGGGTGTAATGAATTCATTAGTGAATAAAAGTAGTGACTCTTAACTTGTGGCCAGATAAAAATGGAAACGAGAAGGAATAAAACCCGGTACTCCTGCAATGATCGCATGGTTAACCACTACACTACCCATTCGCCTTCCTCAACTAAATACCTATTTCCACCCCGACCTCATACCCGGGAAGATCTCAGAACATCCCCATACAAGAGATAAATGAACCCATGTGGCGCACTATGCTGTATGCGCTTAGGTTCCAGTTAACACCCCAGGAGTACAGCGTTCGATTCCTCACTCGTTACCATTTTCACCAGCCCGTAAGTTAACACATATCTTCTCCAGATACATGGAAGAAATACGTATATAGATTGACTCACGTCTGTCATCTGCAAATGAGTCGAAACTCAGTGAATTTGCTTATTTTAACGTAAAAGTTCATTTGTCGTCTGTGTCTGTAACGATGGTTTGCGTTACTCTGTGCTTAGTCTGTTTCGCACAACGTGAGCCGGGCAACCTCTTATTACAGGCGGTCTCGCCTCCTCAACGCGGGTGGCGCGACCCAATTAAGGATGGTCCCGACAGCTGCTTTGTAACACGTGAAAGAAAACAGAACTTGTGCAACTAGTAATTAGGCACTGTGAGATTCGTATCACGTTGTCACTTAACACGGCGGATCTACGACGTCACAAAGAGGTGCATTAGAGGCAAGTTTTTTCGGTGGTTGATGATGTAACGATGGAGCAGCATGAATACTTTGTACCTGTACCGCATTTACTTTGTCCAATAAGAAATAACAATGACTATAATTGTCGGAAAATTTGATTTACTTTTACTCATTCTCTCTACAGGAGTCCGAACATTTTTGGAATTATGTCTGAAATACAACGTTCAGAAGATTGCTAAAAAGTACCACCCCTCCTCCGAATCAAAAGAAAATGTTTGTATACGTTGGCTATTACTTAAATGAACATAAAATAACTTGCATTTTTATATTTCATTTTACACAGACCGTCACAAAGTTGCTTTTTCTTTTGCACAGACCTTATTTAATGCACCAGATGCATATTAATTGAAAAGGCAAGAGATAGTCAAGTATGAAACTTATTATGACCATATATTTCCGATAGTATAGTTCCATTTTAAATCATCACGAATTTTTGCAGGAGCTTCGAAGGTTCCTAATCAGTTATTCGCTCACGCCTAGCCATAGGAAATTATAACGCAGCAGCTGAAGTACTACAGAACGGACTTAATAAAGCAGGTAGAAATATTGGAAACAAGCAGGACTAGACAGAGGGAGACAGGATGGTACAGTACAACGCTAATTGCGAAAAAGCAAAAATTGAAGTTGAAAACGCACTAAAATTCTTTGTTTGGCATGGGAGGTGGGGGGACAAGTCTTGCGTCAAAAATACATCAAGTTATGGAAGCAGTATAAAAAGACCGTATTAGAGACCAAATTAGCATGGTAAGAGGCGGAATCACTTAGAATACAAAATATAATTAATCCAAACAATACTAGCGATATCTGGACAACCATACGGATATTAACACGGAAATCGTACATTATTAATCATATAGACGGATTAAGTTGGGAAACCCACTTCCATGAGCTCCTCAATACTCAAAATATAGTACTTTCTACAACAATTGAAATGGAAATTCAAGTAGCTGAATTAGATAAGAATATAGAAATAGATGAAGTAATGTTCGCGATACAGGAACTAAAAAATAGCAAGACCGCGGGATACGACGGTCTCCCACCCGAATTTTTTAAAGTATTAAACCACGAAATTGCTCCGGTACTTTGTGATATCTTTAACTAAATGAATACAATGAGAGTATTCTCTGTAATCTGGAACAAATCAATTATTTTTTCCAAAATATAAAAACTAAGGAAATGTAAATGACCCCTCTAACCAAAGAGGAATTTCATTAATCAGTGTTGTAGTAAATTTTTTTTTGTAAAATACTATGTAGTAGGTTGAAAAGATGGGTTGAGATTGAGGAAAAACTATAAATTTTACAAGCAAGATTCAGAACAAATAATAGCACAATAGACAATATTTTTATTCTCGTGGAACGGGCACAACAGCCGCTAAATGAGGAAATCTATATTGCGTTTATGTTGATTTCGATGTAAAGGTAAATAGGAATATAATTCGGACTACATTGAGAGAAAAGGGCGTATCGACTACATTTATCACTATGTTAAAATCCATGTATAGTACTGAGAGTGCATGTATCCGTCTTTATGATGGCACCGTCACACATATTTTCTCAGTAAATCAAGGGGTAAGCAGGGTTGTGTGCTTTCTCCACTTCTTTTCATATTATTGATAGTCATAATATATTACTCATTGATAAGCTACGTAATATTAATTTGGATGCTCCTACAATAGGAGAAAACTATAGACCAATACCAGGATTATTGTCCGCTGACAATCTAGTTATCCTTTCAAAACCTCAAATAGGATTACAAAATTGTCTAAACACGCTTGAAATATTCTGTGCCGAAATGCAGCTTAAAGTAAACATTAAGAAGACAGAAACTATGATTTTAAAAAATGGCTGGGTGATCGGATTAAATAAAAAGTGGTCTTGTCGGGGAGAAAAGCTGGAAAATGTGAAATAATACACATATTTAGGTATAACTATAATTATGAATGTAACGTGGACCAGACAGAGAAAAAGCAAAAAGCAAAAGCTTGTACATATTAAGTAGTATCATGCGAAATAAAGCAACGGTATCGGAAATAGCGCCAAATCTTGCAGATAGATGTTCAATTTAATCTTGGTATCCGGAATAGCGTACGGGGCATAAGTATGGGGGGCAGGAGAAAATACCATGTTCAATTCTCTTCAAATTACATATCTCAAAAATATAATTGGTCTTGCAAAAGACACTGCTAACAACGGTATTCTCTTGGAATTTGGCCAGGTGCCGGTTGAACTTACACTGAAATTAAGAGCAATAAAATTCTGGCTATCGATTAGGGTAGGGACAAAAAATGCTATTGTTAGGGAATCGTATCATAATAACGGAAATGGTAAATAGAATAGGTAAATTAGGGAAATTATTTGTAATTTAAAACTGGCAGGCCACACCTGAGAGTAGTGATAGCAAGGTAATTGAAAATAAATTATATGAAGCGTACAAACTAGAAATAGAGATGAGCAGGTTATAAAAAAGGTCAATCATAGTTTAAACACTTGTAGCAGGTCACTGGGGACGAAAACCATACATAAACTCACTGAAATCGAAGACGCGATCAGGTTATGGGTGGTTTCGACTAGGGGGATGGAAATTAGGAAAATTAAGAAATAATCTAGATTAGATTTGTCCAATATGTGTTCAGCAGGAAGAAGATTGGATTCACATCCTGTTACATTGTACACAAACAGAACAATATCGAGAATTTTTGCAAATCGGGGGCTTTATAAACGATAACAGAAACATTAACTTGGCAATTAATATAATGTGTGACAACAGAATGTCTGTAGTCGAATCTTTGGGGCAGTTTCTAAGCGACGTAAGGGACAAAAGGGAGAAAGAAATGAAGGAGATTATAATGGTTGGGTAAAATGCAATGTGATACTGCCGGCTTTTTCGCTTTCTATGTTACAGGTTACGAAACTTCTTCCTACGTACGGGTGAAGGAAGACTATTTTGTGAATACTTTTTCTCATATACACTATTTGTAAATACTAATTTTGTAATAATCCTTATTGACACTTGTCTTGTGTAAATACTATTGTAAATATTGTGTCTCGTAAATATCTTTTCCGTGTACAGTCTTTGTGTCCTGACCGTCGGTTTTCCGTGATTCCCAACGGTGCTTAATGATATAAATATAAATTTATTGTCAAAAAACAGTACAAACTGCGTATGACCACATGGAGGAAAAAAAACTAATTTACTCTCCGGAAGCAAGCAAGGGACCATCCCATCAATTCCGATCAAGTGCCCTAAGGCAGAGGCGGATTCAAAAAATTCAGCAAAAATTCCTAGATAAGATAAAAAGTTAGCTGCGAGTTATAATACTAATAGAATGTCAATATGTTTGTAATTTTAAGCAAAAAATTACATGTAAGTTATTATCGAACTATAGATTATTCTGAGTATAGTGCTTAAAAATTGAAATAACACTAAATTCACGATTTATTGTTACAATAGACCCGCCCCTAGACAAAGCCTAGAGAACCTGTATGATAAATCCGCCTCTACCCGAAGGAAAACCGGAGAAAAACCCGGGCCAGGATGGGGCTACAGAATTTATGTACACAAACGTGCCAATGTTGAGTACACATAAAACTAAATTAATATGAGCCATAAGACAACACAATCATGCAAGAAAATAGTTTTTGAAATTGTTATAAGTTGTTTAAAAAGTACTACAGCAATGGCGTGATAAAGCACAAGACGAATTTAACTTTTGTTAAAATCAATAAATTTCTTTACAGTGTAGAAGCACTGGTGCAGGAAGTAGTTTTTAACCGCGGATTTGAAGATATTCAATTTCATAATATCTTTTATATTCTTGGGCAGGAAATTATATAGAACGATTCCCGAATGGTATGGTCCCTTTTAGCAAAGAGTGGTTGACACTCTATGGCGATGAATATTACTACTATTGCGTGTATAGTGTTCGTGAACGAGACTGTTTCGTATAAAGCAAGGGTGGTGC
The DNA here is from genome assembly GCA_002313205.1 of Laupala kohalensis. Classification (NCBI taxonomy): domain Eukaryota; kingdom Metazoa; phylum Arthropoda; class Insecta; order Orthoptera; family Trigonidiidae; genus Laupala; species Laupala kohalensis. Next base: position 220,535 of record NNCF01127449.1, on the reverse strand, counting down.
TTCAGTAATTCGGACTTAACAAACACGACTGTTTCATAAATATAAATGCAGGGAAGTGTTAATATATTTAATTCCTTGAATAAAGGTTTACAAGAGTTTCGGGGGTGAGATTTACAAATTATCCGAACTATCCTCTTCTGAATTCTGAAAGTTTGAATACTCTGACCGGAATTACCCCAGAAGGTAATGCCGTAACGTAAATGGGAGTAAACGTTTGCAAAATATACGCAACGGGAAATACGTGGACTAACTGCGTTAACTAAGATTCGGAATGCGTAACACAATTTGCTTAATTGGGAATTAAGATTGTCAATGTGACAATTCCATTTGAGGTTGTCTTGAATATGGAGACCTAAGAATTTTGTATTTGTAACAGTTTTTAATTGTGTTCCGTTTAAAGAAAGAGAAACCTGGGGTAAAGATTTTGTGATACTATTGTGAAATGACATAGACACTGTTTTGTCAGTGTTTACAATGAGACGATTTGCATGGAACCAAGTCGAAAGGTTAGACAAAACTTTTTGAGCATTGGCGTGTTTACATAGTAAATTAGTGTCATCAGCAAAAAGAACCATTTTGCAATCTGATGTGGATGATGACATGTCGTTCACATACAATAAAAAGAGTATAGGGCCGAGAATTGATCCTTGGGGTACTCCGCAAGTAAGTGGCTTTGTTTCTGAAAGACAACGCTCAAGTATTTTATTTTTAGTATAGGATATTTCTACTTGTTGATATCTATCTTTTAAATAAGAAGTTAGCCATTGATGTGGAAGTCCACGAATGCCTAAAGAATGCAATTTGGTAAGGAGAATTCCGTGATCGATGACATCGAATGCTTTGGATAAGTCAAGAAAAACACCCTGAGGATTTTCTCCACTGTCTAGAGATGTGGTAACATCGTTTAAGAAGGAAAATATGGCGCTTGTAGTGGAAAAGGATTTCCTAAAACCGTGTTGATCGTCAGAGAGAATGTTATATTTTGATAAAAAATCTAGAAGACGCTTATAGAACAATTTTTCTAGGATTTTTGAGAAAGTGGGTAGTAGAGATATTGGTCGGTAATTTCCAATATTAAGTTTGTTTCCTTTCTTGTGTAAAGGTTTCACTTTAGCTCTCTTAAATATATTGGGAAACACCCCTTCCGATAAAGAACTATTAAAAATATTTACGAGTGGATTTAATATAGCGTGGGACGAAGATTTAACAATAAACTCAGGTATATCATCTATGCCTCGTGAAAATTTGTTTTTTAAGGAGCTGATGATTCCCATGACTTCACTGGCGTTAGTTTCGGAAGTGAACATAGAATTGGGTATGTGGGTGGTAATAATTGGAGGACATTGATTTGGATATATTGAGTTCGTTATTTTACCAACTTCTGAGAAGTGAGAATTAAACAAACTTGCGATGTCCTGAGGATTTGACACGATCTTGCCATCGTTTAGTAAAGAAACATTTTCTTCGCGATTTTCAGAAGTTGACGTGTAATTGTTAACAATATTCCACATGGCTTTCATCCGGTTGTTCGATTTTAGTATATGCCTGTCGTTTTCCATAACTTTAGCTGCATAGACTACTTTTCGGAGAATAGTCTTATATTTACGAAAATAATTATGGAATTCGGGTGGCTGGTTATAGCGTTTTGAAAGATAATATAAACGGCGTTTGTTTTTTGAAGAAATTCTTATCCCTAGGGTGATCCATCTATTGTATTTTTTTGTGTTAATTAACTTGCGTTTTATGGGAAAACTAGAGTTGTAATGTTTTAGGAATGTTGAGATAAATACATTGAATTTGTCGTCGGTGTATTGGCAATTGTAAACATCTTTCCATGTTTCTTCACGCAAATAATTTACGAATATGGATTTATTTATGTCATTAAACTCTCTTGTAAATTTGTAAAGAATTTGTAAAGAATTGTAAACAAAAAAAATGTAATGGATTAGTCAGTTGAACTATTTCAGATTTAAGAAACTATTACAGTATGCCAAAAAGTATTTTATATCCATGCACAACTAAATATTAATATTACGGCAGCAGGAAATAAAAATATCAATCTTCCTTTGGAAAATGTAGACGCAACTGAACAAAGTGAATACCAGGGCATTTAACGCATAGCCCACGGCAAGGACTTAAGAAGGTAAAGAGGCTAAAGCCTCACCACATGTAATTTAAAATGTAAGTATTGTAAATAATATGCCCTATTGAATTGAATTGAATTATTTTATCAAAGATCATTTAAACCTCAGAAAGGAAAAAAAAACAAAAAACTATTTTCTAAATTAATTTACCAAAATGCACTATAGACGTTTGGATTTCATAGTTCAAATAGACAAAGTAGCTATTAATTTTTACTGGATAAAATTTCAGCCATAATTTTTATCAACAAATATAGAGTCGACTAAAGTGAGCGATTTAATATTACTTTGTGTGAACTTTTATTCTTTTTTAACTTTGATTTTTGTTGAAATAATCTATTTCTGCCCCAAATATTTTCTTGAGGATGTACAGAACTTAGAAAAGATAAAAAGGACTGGCGAGAGACTTAAAATTGTCTCAAGCGCATTAGAAGAACCTCAGCGAAAACCTTTTTGCCATCTCCGTTGTATCCATTGGAACCCGGTAACGAACGATGTTTTCCTCAGTCACACTATAAGCAGCGGAGATGTGATCATTCACATCTCTTCTCATTTTTATTATGTGGATACCCTAATTAACAAGAATGATACTTTCTCCATCTCTCAGAATAGATTGCGAGCCTGTGTGTATATACTACAATTCAATACAAGCGATATTATGTAAACATGTTTACCACGTTGTGAAAAATTAATTGAGCATGCAAATGCAAATCACGTTAACGAAATATTACAAGAAACTGATATCGTGCGACCTGATTAGTGTTAAATAATGAAGCATTTTATGAATGCTAATACTGTGCACATTTATATGAATATTTCAAATAAAATGTTGATCACTCGTTGAGATAATATCCATTAATTAACTCATAATTTAAGAATTATTTTATTCTTACGCTATTAATTAGCTAAATATTGTCAAACCTGTTTCATTTTATAAGACAGAGTGTGTATAATTGTTACGAGAAATCAAATAAAATGAAGACTAACGCTTGAGATAGACCATGTATATCAGTACAGAAAATAACAATTTATTTCGCGATAAAAATTTATTGATAGTAAAGTCTATTTTATTTAATTATATGTTCAATTATTTCTCGACTATTTACAGGTATATATTTTCATTAAATACATTAGTATTTACAAATTAAAGATCGGATATAGAAAAATTATTAATATATGTCTGCATTTTTTAATGTCTTCTTTCTTGTTTTCTGTTGCTGATTACAAATATTATGTTAGCGTATTTTAAAAAGAAGGTCATGTTTCTATATATTTATAAAATATTTTAATCACCTGATAATGGCACGAATAAGTGTCGAATTGTAGTGAAAAATTTATTAATATAAATGTATTTAATTGAAAATATACGTCTACAAATAATTAAAAGTAAAAAGTTTGTTATAAAGTGATGTATATTTTCTGAGGTCTAACGCATTAAATAAGTATCTAATTGCAGATTAGGAGCAGAGTGTCTTACTTGCAGAAGAGAATTCAACATGCACAGAAAACATTGAGAGATCGAATTTCCTTTGAAACATTCAGTTCAAGGACCTTCGAGTCCTATCTCCCCTCGAGTGAATTCTGATTACGTCTGAGATGGTCCTGGGGCTCTCAGCATCAGCTTATTTGCCAACTCCAGCGCAACGTGATCGTCTGAATGCTCCCTCTGAAAATCACTCATTATCGCGAATATCGTCTTTCCCTTAAGGCTAGCTGATCCAATGTCAAATGTTCTCGAGATGTCGGCTTCTCCTCTTCTCCAGATTGTTTGCTTGAAGCGGGTGAAACCAAATCGCCTCTAGGAACGTAAATCACCCAATGATTTTATTTTACAGTAAATGTGTATAATAACAAAAATTCTGTATAATGTTAATTTTTAAGAAATCTGATAGTAGTACATTCAATTTTTTGGTGGAATAGGTATAACTGTTATACCAGTGACCAGAGTTGGACAACGTTGAGCTGAAATTTAACTTCGTTAGCCGTTAATTCGTTACTCCAAAAGTTAACTTCGTTAATCGTCAGAGCGTTAGTTTGCTGTTAAAAATTTAACGGATATTAAAGTTAAACGCTAGAGGTTAATTGAATGCTTTAAATGTTAAATCAGCCCAATAGTCAAAGAATTTAAAGTCAATCAAACGCTTAATAGTGCATTGGTGTAGTGAAGGTAGTTTAGGGAAGGTAAGACGTTAAATTAAAACATAAGCTATATTTATAGTGTTTATTGTATTTGAAGTAGCAAGAGAAAACATTCTTCATGCTAGATCACTTTCCCTTCATGAACATTACCATATGAAAATGTTAATTTGAGAGGGATAAAGTTTACCCCGCGTAATATATTTTTCAGTATTGAGCCCCAGACATTCATCAAGGTAAAAGCATGTGATATCCGAGTATTCAACGATATCTCATGGTATAGGACGGGCACCTCTGATATCCTTGAGAATTGACAGATCGTTTTTCTACATGGGTTCAACTATTATTTGTTTTGAATATATTTTGAAATAATTTACAACTCTCTGCGGAAATTATCTGCAAAGAGCTGGATTTGTTCTCACGAAGAGATCTTCGTCACTATTGACATTTACTTCCCGTACTCCACTTTCGTTCCCATTGAATGAGTTGTTTTTAAAACTTAAAGAAGATAATAGTTTCTTCTACTTAGAATACCATGATTTTGGAAGTATTAGTTCAATATAACATACTTACAACGAGGTGTATCGAGATATCAAATGAGTGGAAATGAAATAGAAGATCCAAATTCTTCATGATAGTACTCTAACTGCATAATCATTATTGTAGAATAAAAATTCATAATTTTACAATCAAATGTAGACTAATTAATTCTTCAGTGGTATGTTCATAGGTGGCTAAAAAGTTTGAAATGGGAGGATAGATGGGTTATTTGAAATAGAGTAGACAAACTGGCAGCAGACGTCTAGCTTATAGAGTGTCCTTTGTTAAGGGACCTCACCGAATAGCGTAAAACAATTTTAGTGAAAACAGATCACTAAGTAATCATACATTTCCTGGACACAAAAGTTAACTGGGTATAACCATTTTGCTAAAAATAACTCATCAGAACATTTGAATAATCAATACTCAGCGTATGACACTCCCACTTAAAAATCAGGTGATTCAGATATATTCATAAGATAGTTATCTTCATGGTCTCATTTTTTTTTGTGGGGCTTTACGGTTCGTCGACATCGAGGTCATTAGAACCCTATAATCTCCCCTATTTTAATACAATGTATAAGTTTAACTTTACGACATTTGTAGTGGCATTTACAACAGAGAACCGTATACCTTCAAATTATTAGACTAACATCTTCTAGACGCGAAAACTGTTTGTTATTTTTGACATAATAAAAAATTTCCCCCTTCGTTGGTTTCCTTACTNGTTTGTTATTTTTGACATAATAAAAAGTTTCCCCCTTCGTTGGTTTCCTTACTCCCTAAGCTAAGGAGATATTTTATTAAAGTGCGACAGATATGAAAAAATTGGTTTTACTTTTTTCAGCAAATCTTGTTTTAGGAGATATCGAATCAAGAATGATAAGGTAGTCAAAATTATCTTTAAAATAAATAAAGTTAAGATGTATTAATATTCATTCGGTCTTGCTATTTTTCTAAAGCTCTTGTGATGGAATACTTGTGAAGCGGAAGATGTGAAATTAGTTCGACCTTCAAATAAATTTTGTATCAAAACTGTTCATTCTTCAGAAATGAGTTCCATATCAAAGAGTTATCAACTCAGTCCCCTCTAGAACAGTCTAACAGTTATAACGCTGAGTATGCTATATATCGAGTTAAAATTTTTATATATCGTTTTGCTAAAAATATAAATTTGTGTTACATATTTTGTCTGAATAATATGTGGAAAGAATACGGTCATTTGCTTTCTAATAATTACTTAGAGGGAATAGAGAAAAGTTGTAGGTTATCCGGAAGTGTAAAGTACCATACAAATACATAGAAGACATTAACAATGCAAAACCTAAATTCGTCCTAGCTGACGACAAATTTTGAAAAAAAACTCAAGCTGAAAACAATCTCACCTTTAGTTGATGAGAAAAGGTAATAAAATTGTTATTACACTTTCTGGAAAAGCAAACATTCTTGGAATGTATTCCTTTCAACTCTCCTAGTTTTTTTACGTTTCTTTTAAATTTTTGTTTATGAAGTAAAATGTGATTACAATGAGTCTTGATATATGGTTGATACAAAGTCTTTATCCAGTAAAACAACAAATAAAATGTGTATCATTAAAATTACATAATTTATTTCTGGATTTTAGGACGTGCTAATGATCAATAAAATGTTTTATGACATTTTAACAAAATACACAAGTAAAATAAGAATACTATGTAAAATGGAAAAAGAATGATAATATGCAAGGTCTGGATTTTGGGGACATATCTTCATTTCCTTATGCTGCATGCATTGTTAAGAGCATGCTGCATGCATGCCCTTAAGTGTTAAAATCCTGAACACGAATCTCTGGCTATAAAAATATTAATTTTATTGGGCATTTTTTCGTCATATTTTCTACATTAGAAGTTTTAGGTCATTTTTACGTAATTTTTTGTCATTTTTTGCGTTTTACTTCCTTTTCTGACCCCTATCTTTCTTATTTACAAGAAATTAGAAGAACTAAAATTATTTAATTGTTTTACATTTATTTTTAATCTAACGAAATAAATGGATATCTGATCAGTGGGTCGACAATGTAGGTGTTGAGAGTCGGTTTCTTACTTATACCGTACATATTTGTCACAGCAAGCAATTCTCCTATTTCCAAAGTGCCTGAGGTAGGAAAAAAAAGTCTACTCGACAATGTGCAAGTTCTAAGGAAAACGTTTGATCCGTTATTTTCATTGTAACAAATTGAGTTGAGTGCGAACCTCCGAAGAGAGAGGACGTTTGTAAGAGTGCTCCGCAGTAAGCCGGCTACCTGCTGGTATCAGTGTTTCGGCCCGTCGACAGCTCGTTTCCTCCCGCGTGTACCTGGTCCTGCGTCGGTGCGTGTTGCGTGAAACGGTTGTACATAGAGAAGAAAAAAGAAGAAACCAGAAAACTTGCAGCATGGTGTCGACGGAGCAGTGGCGTGCGGCCATCGGTCGTTGGGTAGCAGGTCCTCGCCCGAAGGGCGGACGAGGACCATGCGTAGGCGCTTGCCTTGCGCAGTATTTAAGTTTAAGTATTATTTGCATGCTTTTAGTTATAGGTGGCGCCGAGCTGAACCTCGGGCCTGGATCGAGCGAAGATTCTGTTCTGGAGGGCTTGCAGGCCGGAGTGAGGGATTTGTTAGCCGGGCAAACCAAAATCCTCTCAGATATTAAATGGTATCGAGAGAGGGTGGAGGTACTGGAGTGCCTGCTTGTTGCTTTGGAGGTAGGAAACCACTTTTTATCTCGCAAGGTCGACTACCTGGAGAACCAGTCCCGGAGAAGTAATACTTCGACCTTCGGTGTGCCAGACGGACAGGGTGAGTCGTGGTACGACTCCGAGAGCTATGTGCAGGGTCTTGCAGAACAACTGGGGGTGCAGCTTGATGATCGGGACATCGAAAGGGCGCATCGAGTAGGTCGCAGAGTAGGCAGAAGGCCTATTGTTGTAAAGCTGGCCTCATACAAGAAGCAGGAAGAAATGCTGAAGGCGGCAGCTAAGTTTCTGCGTGGCTCTCCTTTGCGAGTGTCAGAGGATTCCTCCGCGGCTGTGCGCCATACGCGCGCTAAACTTGGCCCGTATTTGCAGGACACGCGGGAGCAAGGCTTCAGAGCCAGCATCCGCTTTGATAAGCTTGTGGTGGAAGGACGAAACTACTCGCTCGCGGAACTAGAAACCTTTCCGATGGAGCAGGGTCCTGAGCGCGTGACCAGCCCGAGTGCGTCATCGGCGGCGACGACGCAGTCACCACCACCTCCACCGCCCCCGGCTGCGACACCTGCGTTGCCAACGCAGTTGTCGCCACCTTCATCACCAACGCTGCCGATGGTTGCGTCATCGTCGCCTCACCAGCGGCAGCCCTTGCCGCCGCCACAGCCCTCAGCGCGGGTTCAACCTTTGGCCGCCTTGCAAACCTCATCACCACCATCGCCACCGGCGACAGCGACGGAGCAACGCTGTTCTGGTAACGGGAACGAGCGCCCTCGCCCCTCTTCCTCGTTGCCAGTGCGCCAGCGCCAACAACCCCCTCCCACAGAGGTCAGAGTCACCCGACAACAGGCAGCACAGTGGACGCCCAAAGCTGTGACTAATCACTCCGAGGAAAAACCCAAAACAGGTAAAGCGTAGAGGCGGCAGTAGGACTTATTGCATGCAACTCTGACGATAGGGTGCTGGAATGTGGAAGGTTTGAGGAAAAAGCTTTGCCAGGGAGGTTTTCTGGGTTTCCTTGAGAAATTTGACCTTTTGGGCTTGGTCGAGACTTGGTCAAAGCAGGGAGATGAAAATAATGTACACGGATTCACAACCGTAGCAAAACATCTTAAGAGAAGGGTCACGCGCGGACGTCACCCTGGTGGAGTCGCGGTTATGTACAAAAATGAACACTCAAATCGGTATGACGAAATGAAAACAGAAATTAATAATACCTTATGCATTAAAGTGATAATTACCGACGCTGAGTTACTAATAGTAATTGTTTACAGACACGGGGATAAGTCAAAGTACCACAACGAAAACTTTTATACAGAAATGAGCCAGTTGATAAATAGTTTCAAAAATAAATATCCCAACGCGAGTTTAATAATAATGGGAGATTTTAACGCCCGAATCGGAGAAAATGTCTCATCACCGTTTGACGATGATTCCGCGCTTGTAAACGTGAGAAATAGTAAGGATAAAAACTTAAATCCGGAAGGGCGAGACCTATTAAATTTCTGCAGCACACACAACCTAACTATACTAAATGGTACGCACGGCTCAAATTTAGACGGTAATATAACATTTATTAATGAAAACAGGGAAAGTGTGATAGATTACGCGTTATTCACGGAAAATTTATTACAATACATAGACGACTTTCGGATTGAACCCAGAAACTCACTCATATGGTTGACTCACATCATATGACCATATGTGTTAAAATCTATTTATCACATCAAAACACTTCAGTAACACCCGCACACATGGGGTCAAAATTAGTAAAATACAAATGGAATGACGACAAGAAGTCGGTCTATAAGGCGAATTTCTCAAGGAATCTAGGAATGATACGTAACGATTTCCAAATTAAACTCACGGTTCAAAATTACAACACTGCAGCGGACTCCATAACACATTGTTTATAAAAATCACGATCGAGTATGAAAATAATTCAGGGAAACAAAAAGGCAGGAAAACATTCGGTGTGGTATATTGATGCCTGCAGGTATGCAAAAGCATCCGCAAAATCTGCCCTGAAAATGTATCAGTGACTAGGCGGGATAGAATTGCGGAAATCTTATCTTAAACTCCGGGGAGAATATAAACACATAGTAAAGGAAAGTAAACGAGCCTGGCAACAAATGGAAGCTGAACGTCTCAGAGAAATATTATTTAAAAAATGTAGCCGCGACCTATGGGGTACAATTCGTAAATTAAGACGAAATAAAACTATATCAAATAACATAGTATGCAATGAGATGGGAAATGTACTTTGAAAATCTTCTAACAGAAAATGATAACACATCCCGAAGTAAAACGAAATAGGAATGATATTTACAACCGATGAAGTGTCTGAACTTGATGCGTGTATTACATGACATGAAATATCTTCTGCCATTCGCGATTTAAAATAACAATAAAGTGCCTGGAGTAGATGGTGTTCCTTCCGAATTTATTAAGGAAACAACCAATGATATTGTGTCATTTTAAACCGACTTTTTTAATTATATCTACGATGAAGGTGTTTTTCCAGACTCATGGACTACGGCTGTAATACAGCCTATATATAAAAATAAAGGAAATATAAACGATCCAAATAGTTATAGGGGAATCTCACTACTTAATGTTATTGGAAAAATTTATTGCAAAATTCTGTACTGGAGATTACAACTCTGGGCCGAGACAGAAAATAAACTCTCGACATTACAGGCTGGTTTTAGAAGCAACAATAGCACAATAGATAATCTATTTATTTTAAACACGTTAGCCGAGAGAGAAACTCGAAAGAAATGCGGAAAGCTGTACAGCGTGTTCGTAGATTTTGAGAAAGCTTTCGACACTGTGAACAGAGACATCCTTTGGTGTGTATTAGCGGACAAGGGAGTGTCAAAAAAATTCCTACGTACTTTGCAAGCTTTATATTGCTCCGACAATGCATGCGTTTACAAACAATGATATCCTAACTCCAACTTTTAACTCCAACAAGTAACTCAGGTAGTGAAGCAGGGATGTGTTCTCTCTCCGTTGTTATTTATACTATTTATTAACGATATAATAGAAAAATTATGTGAGGCATCCACATATGCCCCAACAATAGGTGCTCCTCCTGAACAGAAACAGATACCTGGGTTGCTATTTGCGGACGATCTTGTTCTATTCTCTACAACACCGTCGGGACTTCAGATAGGTCTAGATACGTTGGAGCTGTTCTGTGATAAAATGTCTCTACATATAAACATACATATAAACTAAAGTCATGGTGTTCAAAAACAGATGGATGTTTAGTAAAAATGAAATTTGGAAATACAAAAGTCAACCTCTCGAGAAAGTTAAAGATTACACTTATCTAGGTGTCAAAATAAACATGAACGTAACCTGGTCAAGACATATACAAAAATCAAAACAAAAAGGCATGTATGTTCTAAATGAAATTCATCTGGTACCATCCCTGATATCGATCCTAGGATTGTAGTAACGATGTACACGTCACTATTCGTACCTGCAGCAGCGTACGGAGCTGAAATATGAGGTGTTGGGGGATTACGCATCACTTAATTCGCTTCAAAATAAATTCTTGAAAAATACTCTTGGCGTACCTCCGAGTACAGCTAACTGTGGTACTCTTTGGGAATTCGGAGTTTTACCGTTAGAAGTAAAAATTAAGATGAGGGCCATTAAGTATTGGGTTTCAATAAGAAACGGGGAACATTATAATTTACAAAGCTTTAATGCCATAAACACGTCATTCCAGCATGCTTCCTTTGAGACGTGTGTTGAACAATAAATATTGAAGTACGTTTTTTATATGATTCGTATATAAATACTATATACCAATTCTTAAATGATATAAATTTTTAACTTAAATGTTTGTCGAACATACGAATACATATAAATAATATCAAAGCAGAAAATATTAAAATCTTTTAACGCTATCTCTTCCACAACGGATGATTATTTTTTCGCGGGGTTGTCACAAATATTAATTACTCTAATGGAAAGCACACATTAACAATACTGTTTTAAATTATGACTCTTCCATTTCAAAAACCATAACATATCTTAACATCCTCTAATTTCCTATTTAATTTAGATTCTAAACAAATCAGTCATGTAAGGGAAAAATAGAAGTTGTCTTCCCCAATATAAAAATCTGCCTGTTTCCGGAATCGTAAGATAGCTGCTATCGTAAGAAATTGCGCATCAATCAGTAAGCTGTTTCAAATAACAAATATTTGTTAACTTTGTAAAATGGGGGATAAATAAGGAGTCAAGAGTTCGTATGTAAAATGCAAAGCAATACCACCAAATTGCTACCTGCATTATTGGGTTCCACAAGAGGTGGTCCACATAGATGAAATTTTCTTACGAGACCTAAAAGTTTTCAGTTCGCTCTCGTAGGTTCTTTTCGAAAGGTCAAAGTGGCGAAACATAGGTTACGACTAATATAGATTATCCCACTGGAACAAGAGATAAACAATACCACAATAAATGCAGAATTTTGAATGATACAGCAAAACATATTCATACCACACGGTATTGTTAGAACATTGTAGACCTACAGTTAAGAGCAGTCAAAACGTACGTATAAAAATATTTATAATTTCGGTGGTGGATTTTAGTCCTCACTATTCATGATGTTAACCTGATGCACAAACAGAACCGCATTTATTTTAATCGATTGACCTGTAACATTTTATGTAGAACTGCATTTGCATTTCAATTTTTGTTCTAGTACATCTGTACTTGATGGGACGTGATACGACAGTAGAGAGAGGGATTAGAGAGACCCTCATCCTCGATATTATTCAAGTATTTTCATAAGGATCAGATTTTTCATATACTCCTTCCCCGTGTAACAAAGCGTAATAATTTTAGCACATTACATTGTCTCAATCTTAAGTAAGATTTCTCCCTCTCTCCCAGTGATGAAAGACAACATGAGCTGTTGTATTAACAGTTTGCAAATAAACTAAAGCGTTATTTAATATTAAATAATAATAAGTACGACAAAATCAACAAATAAAACTACATATTCCTGTAAAATATTTTTTTCTTAACTTAACGTCTTACAATTTGAACCGACCAGGGAAATAAATTATAGGAATTGACATATAATAATTTAAATTATTCTGTAATAATTTTGTTTTAACACTCATCCGCTAAATAAGAATCATTAGTATTTGTCACGAATCTTTCTCCTTTTGGTGCTTCCGTAATACTTGAATGACCTCTTTCTAACGACGCAGGTAAATGATGATAATTAAAATTAAATATAATTAAAATCAAGTCTTACATTGAACAACAATTGAAAGAAGCATAACGCGCTATTGCCTATCGCATAGCAATTGAAAGAAGAAAACGATCCCAGCGCGATTGCTTATCATTGATGTGGCATTCATAAATACACGGTTCGTTCTTCCGTAAGCCCGCTGAGAGGTTGAATAAACATTGTTTTTTTTTGTGAAACATAAAAGACCTTCATGGTTTTCACAACAATAAATAACAGAGAAACATATGCAACCGCTTATGAATTTCGATCCTTTCAAGAAGTCATTGAATGTTGCTTAATTACATTACATTGTCCCCAGCAGAGTTTAAAAGAAGTTTACGAAAGCAAAGCGTCCCAACAGAATGAGAGTTCTCTCGTCCTAAATACAAGAAGCCTTATAGAGGGCAACTCAGCATATTGCAGAAATTGCTCATGGGATATATTATACTGAAACTCGAAATGTTTTCTGCGGAAGGTTTCCAACTTTTTATATCTGTTTCATACTTTTTCTTCGACAACAAGGATTTTGTGAAAGTAGGGTTACAATCATTATAATTACGTAATTGGCATATGTTGACGAGAAAGTAATTTGTTTAGTTAACTATATTGATATTGGCAACTGCAGGTCAAATGAGCAAGGGATGCTGAAAACCCGGCTCAAAATAATTTGATTTGATGGTAGTAAGAACTGGCCCAAATCTTTAGCCCTTAAGATAAGACCTGTTTTTCAACGATCAGTTTCCTGTTTATCTATTCTTACGAGAAAATTGTCAATATCTCTTTCATCGCCACGAAATTTCTTTTAAAAAATTACCAAATACTTATTTCATTGGTCATTTTCCAATAAATCCAAATATGCTTGTAAGTGATTGTGCTGATTTTTCCGTTGACCAGATTTTGGTTAACACACAACGTTGCTTCGTTTCACCCTAAATATCACATGTCTCTTACATTATTTTTTAGTTTTTCGATTCAAAAATGTTAATGACTTTAGGTATGGACGGGAAAACAAGTAAAACTAAAAGTATTTAAAAGTAAAGAGAGATAATGTGTAATTTACTTGTAGAGGGAAATAATAGAAAATCACTAGTATTCTGTCACAGAAACATTACGGGCAGAATCAAATTCTACGGCAAATTTGAGTAAGAATTACGTATTTACTTCACGAGCGTATTTACGAATTTAATTCAATTCACGTCTTGTGGCGAGGTTAAGACCTCGTTATGAGGCCTGCTGTCACTCGGGTTAGGGAATTTGGGAAGAGAGATGTAGGGTTTAGCGGGGAACTTATGATACCGAACCGACATTTCTCTGGAGTAGGTGACTTCACCTGGGAACGGTACTGCCGAGCAGGGTTTGCACCCGCACTCTCCCATTCAACGATATCGTAAAAGACGCTACTAGTAGACCACCGTTGTCAGTTACGTATTTATTTCACGAGCTTTTGGCTACATAAAATTAAATTTAAATGATTGCTCTTCAAAAACGATTGTAGTACTATGGGAGTAGCACGCGAGCATAAACTTATAAATGAAAAAAATTTCCATTTATATCACGACTACTGAATTGCTAATAAATCTATTTGCATGCAGATACAGAAAGACACTTTTCATTATTGTTTGGGTGTATTATCTGCTATAAATGGTGCCACGAATTGAGATGCTTGCCGTGACAAACTGATGAGTGAGACTTATTGCTTTCATATGCATGCGTCAACCATGTACCAAGCAGGATACAAAGTTATTGCTTTGAACCACTTGATATACTTCAATTCACCTTTATTGTCTTTTAATTTAAAGGAGTCAGAGAGGAAATATTAATAAAATAAAAAATCATGAAAATTTCGTTAAGGAATACTTTTATTTTATGTAATGTAGAGTAAGAAAAGGACATAAAAGATTAAGTCAATGCTTTATAGTCAATGCTTATTTGTCGTGTGAAGCTATGCAATGATGGACTTCACTTTGAGACGTGTGTATTAACATAGTTTAGGTTTCAGAGTCAATAGTAAGAATAGGGAGCAAGTGCTTTTTTACTACGTCAATGATAGATCCTGGACAGACGAAATCATTAACATTTCTTATCTGCATAAGTGAATACCGATATTCATACATTGTACTGTTATCGGTTTTCATAGATTTGCTGAAAATCGTTGTCGTAAAGGAATGATCTCATTCAGTCAATAGTAAGTCCAATCTCATTTTCTTTGTGTTGATCCTAGATATATAACAGGGTGCTATATCAGAAATTATAGTATTTCCCGATGCTGGTAGCTATCAAGTTTTATTCTCACTGGTTTAGAGCTGAAAAACAGAGGTTCGCATCAGCTTTCTTTGAAGATCACACACAGACTACTGCACTCCAGACATGTGGCATGTTAGTAACCTACGACTCCTTGCAAACCACCTTAATAGAATTAAATAAATAATTATAAACTTACGACCTTCTATGGACGAATGATATTTATATTTTCTGTTACCTTAATAGACTTACTGTACTAGAAAGCGGTAGGCAAGAGAAGCCAGACGGCTAGAATCTCAAACACATGGATTGGAATAACTAAAACAATTTGTATGAAATGCGTAATCTTGACATTACACGTGTTCCGATACAGCAGCCTAAATTCCGATACACAGAGCCGAATTTGATAAAATTTCCTGGTAACATCAAATATTATTTACATCTTAACTCCTAGTAAGAGTTTTTCTGTCCATTTTTTGTTTTAACTTTTTTATCTGTGAGGATTAAACAAACTATGTTAGGTTTTTAGATATTATTATCGCTTAACTGTTTAGAGAGATAATGACAATGTTGGAAACCTTGAAAGCCTCCTAGTTTATAAATTCTACGCTTGTCTCTTATCACCTCATACAAGCAAATCATGTTTATCATAGCGAAATAAAAAATTTAATGAATGAATATAATAGATATTAAGAGTAACAATAATAATATGACCTTTTTAATATCAAAAACGCCAAAAAATATTTGGTTAAAGAAATATTATGTTAAAAATTACTAGAGGAAATGTTAATTATCTAGACATCAAATACGTTAATTTTAAGTTACTAAAATAAAACAGAAGCAGTATTTTTCAACAATAATTCTCTTAAATTTTGTATTGTGTAAAACATATAAGACTTTTTTAGACTATTCACAATATTTATTGTAATTTTTTCTTAGAACGTCTCGAATTTTCGCACGTCGTCTCAAAATCAAATTTTCAAATGAATGTCTGTTAAGGAAATGTATTTGGCGCAAAATACAATTAATCGCACATACATGACTTTCAAAATGCAGCACACTTGTCATTATGGGTTATAGGTTATAGTCATACACATTATCGGTTATAGGTTACGGTTATAGTCATACACAAGTCCCATAATGAGAATCAAGAAAAAAACAAACCATAGTTTTTTATTTGAGAGAATACAGGAGGTAGCAATCAGCGAATTACATCATGTTAACTTTGAGAAAGGACGACCTCAAATCAATTTCCAGATATTTTTCATACTTTCGTTAATTAATTCTTTTATCATTTTTTTTTTGTATTTGGAAAATAATTACACTGAAATTGTATTTTTTGTCTATAATTTAATTAGTAAACCAAATACTAGACCGACGACGTAAAAGAAAAATAAATTTGCATTTTGGTTTTTGGTTTTTCTCGTACACATCAACAGAATGCAATGCACGTTAGCTTCACCTTCAACATCCACAAGCAGCAGAGAAATATCGCAAAATATACTCTTTCAAAGCCTTTAAGACAAAATGTAAATGATTCACGACTCTCAAGTAATACCACGTTCAGTGGACAGAATTTGCTGCTTCCAAATTACCCCTAATTGGAGTACATTAAGGAAGTTATCATTAAATCCAAATATAAACACTGTTACTTCGAATTCTGTAAATAATTTAACCGCAGTCTTCTTCCTCTGTAATCTTTTTAATCTATCGACTAAAAAATTAAAGCATTAAATCAAATTTGGGCCACTGTTTTTTATTTCTCTCTCCTTCGCCTGGGATTGGAAAGCAAAACGATGTTACGAGTGCACGAAGCAGACTCTAACTCTCGGTTTAAAATTGTCTCTTTCCTTACTTGTATTAAGTTATTTAATAGATACTGTCAAACTTCTAGCAAATATCATCCTATTCAATAGTATTAATGTTATTCGTAAATGGGAAGTTCTCAGACGTTTGGTGTAATAAAAATATATTTATTGAGTTTATATCAATTTATTTCAACCACATAGGCTAGGTAGTTGAGATAAATTGTCCTAAATGCAAGAATTATATCTAATGTTATTACTTCGACGCACATATTTGTTACGGTCCTTTCCTAAAATATCAAGTTGCGTATTATGCATCATTCTTTATAGAAACACTAGCTGGTTACCCGGCGTTGTAAGGGGTTTTTATAATACCAATCTTCTTTTACTCAGAAAAAATTCAAAATCTTTATTGTAATATCAAAGTTATTTTCTTTTTGGGTTTTAAAACATACGTATAGTATCCTATTTTAAAAATTAATAATAATAATTTAATACAAAACTTGGTTGTATACACCATTTTGAGTTTCACCTCCCGCAGCAAGAGTGAATAAATCCTCGGATGAAACCACCCTTGAGCAAGCAATGTAATATTACCCTGAGAGAAACAATCCAATCAGTCACCAATTAGACCAACACACCCCTTCATTGTCAAAGGATTTAGTGGTATTAAGCGCTCCTATGTGCTGAAGTTGTACTTGTATAGAATCATGTCACTGTTTAACTGAAAGGCCCCGAAATGTATTGATTAAATACAAATTAATTCTTCTTCAATTAAATATTTTACATCACACTCCCTTCTTACTCGACTTAGACCTTGCACGAATATAGAATTGCATTCCATCTTTGCGAGACGCACCATTTCATGGCTATTGGTGGAAGAAAACACAAAGCAAAGTATTTTTCGAAATAGTTGAGTTTTATTTTATTTATCTATTTGCCAGAAAATTACAAACAATACAATTGTTGATATGCATTCCTGTAGAAGTAAACAAAGTTACCTTGCGCAGGTCTGGTATACTCGTACTCACACTTCATACTTACATACTAGTTACTTATACTAAAAACGTACATACTAAACAACTGACTAGTGCATATAACATTTACATATAGATAATTTTCAGAAAATTATATGATGGGCACTTTATTGTTCTTTTCGGCATTTTGGGACCCCAATTACATCTTCTAGATACTCATTCATTTTTATTTTGACATCATCCTACGATTAACTTTCAGCTATTACTGCTGTATCAACTGCGAATTATAAAATCGAATTTTCATTTATAGCGATAAGCAAATCGTTACCATAAAACAATGGTACGAATATCGATCATTGAGGTACACCAGTATTTACTTTTCTTAAAGAACTATGATATTTGCCAATTATAACATTTTATAGTCTGTTTTCAAAATACCTTTTCATAAAATTAAGCGTCAGACCTCTTATTCCATATCTATATATTTTTAATAAAATGTATGAAAAACCTTTGATAAGGAAGTTACCACTACCAGTTCACTCTATCGAAATAATTATATATCTTTGTTGTAATTTTATGTAATGCGCTTTTCGTCCCCCTGCCTCTTCTGAAATCAAATTGATTTTCTGCTATTATTTTGTTTTTCATCATGAAATAGAATATTATGTCATTTTTTTCAGGTTAGAAATTAGATAAATGGGTCGACAGTTAGTTACTAATTGTTTTTCTACCAGATTTTTATATTGGTATAATCTAAGCAATTTTTCAGGCCACATTGATTCCTTTACACACTTGTTGATTATATACGCTAAAGTTGCAGATATATAACATGATATTGTCCTTAAAGGTTTGGAGTTAATTTTGTCTACCATATTTGTTAACCATATTTTAAATTATTTTCTCAATTTCAAGTCTATTAGTATTATTTATAAATAAATACTTGTTACTTATATGTTTGGTGGCTGTAAATTTTTGTTCCCTGGAATTTTGATTTGACTGCTTACATTTTCACCTATCTTAGAAAAATAAAAAGTAAAGAAGTTTGCTTTATCAGACGGTTCGACTAACACCATATTTTATTTATTTATTATATACTTGATGTCACTTTAACTTTGTTGTTTTTACTCATCTCTTATAATATTCCATGTTTTCTATGGTTATCACAGTTTTTTAAATTATATTTCTTTCATACTTTAATTTATAGAAATCTCTTAGATTGCGGTGAACCTCACCGCCAGGTAACAGATTAATCATGTTACGTCGAATGAAAATGGGAGACGGGACCGGGATTCGAACCCGGGACCTTGAGTTTTACGCGCTCATGCGCCTACCGACTGCGCCATCCCGTTCGCCTCTCGGGCCCGTCTACCATTCTCATTCAACTTGTGAAACCCAAAGACCTCTGAGGTGGTCTCGTAGAGACTAAACTCCTCATCTGAGGCGACTCCCTTAGGAAGTACTTGATTTGGGTATTATTTTCCATTTCTGGTTCACAAACATAGAAATCTCTTAGATTGCGGTGAACCTCACCGCTTGGTAACAGATTAATCATGTTACGTCGAATGAAAGCTCAAGGTCCCGGGTTCGAATCCCGGTCCCGTCTCCCATTTTCATTCGTCGTAACATGATTAATACTTTAATTTAGTTTAATCTGTAATGACTCTATTCAATATTTTTACAAATTCATTATATTTATCTTTCAATACTTTATTATTTGGATCATTTTTCTTAAAATTATATATAATTTCCTTAGTGTACAAGATTTTGTAATAGTGCATGAGAACCCTTCTTTTCGTTGTCTTCCCACTTTTTCGCCATTTGTATTAATTTTATATTTCTTCTCTCCGTACACATTTGCATCTGATCAATAAGAGCTTCAATGGTTTTATTAGGATCATGTATTGATTTTATTGTATCCCACTTAATACTGCTCTATTCTATTCAATTTACAATAGATGTACGAAAATTTCGTCAAGTCATTTTTTCATTTGACAATCTATTATTCTCTATCAATAGAAGATAATGGTCGGGATGTGTTAGAGTTATTTTTTTTGTCACATAATCATGCTAGTTTTGATAAAAATGTTATCAGAATATGTTCCGTTATCACGAGTGTTTCATAGCATTTTCTTTCTCTAGAATATCGAGAGCTAACACATTTATTATTGAACATTCCATTGTGTATGCCAAGCGTGAGTGGATGGTGTAAAGACTATGTGAAGAGCCCCAAAACAGTTACTGCGCCGAGATGTCTGCCGTATTTATAGCGCGTTTCATCGCTGTCCTCCAAGGAACACGTGCGACATCCACGGAACAGAAAACTCAAGGGACCGGAACAGTCTTGTGTTTATTTGCATGATATACAACAAAATTCATGTCAGGAAATTTTACTGTAAAATGTAAAGAAAGTGTTCTTAGTCCTCAAAAAGTCTTGAGGTGACATTAAAGCCATGTATCGGGTACAGAAAATTTTAGACTCTTAAATTAACTCTTTTTCTTGTTTCACGGTTTACTTCATTTTCAAATCTATCTCTTAAAATGTACGAGAAATGTGGTTGAGTCCCCTGACAAGTGATGAAATCTTCATCTACTACCACCCACATACTTCCCATCGTAGCTGAAGTGACTACCTTAAACAATATTCTCCTTCGTTAAACAGCTCAGAACTTAATAGCGGCTTGGCTATCTTTGGGTCACCCGATTGAAAGAAGTAGCAGTTGCTCAGCGAACTGACACTTGGTAACTTAACGTTTACGCATCTTGCACACAGAAGTTTCATCCTCAACTTTTGCTCACCAGTGCTGATATTTCTAAGAATTCAAAGAGTTCGGAGAATTTCTAAACTGTAATGCATTCTTTGAGTTTTGTGATAGAAATGTTCTCACATCAGGTTGCCTGTAAATGATCAAATGAAGCGGCCACCATTCTACCTGAAACTTTTTCGATTTTAGCTGCTTCATAAAATTCTTTTCCCAATAAGTCATACTTTTATTAAAATTTATATGTACGGTACAATATACGGCAATGGTTTAAAATGTTACGATATAATACCAAGTATTTGTGATTTGTTTCTGGGAAATTTTTTTGTATGCTGAAAAACGTCCGAAAAGGATTCTACATATTTACGAATTGTCTCTCATTTAATTGATTCTAAAGATTTCTTGCAATGTCGAGTCACTAGTGAGATTATATTTTATACAAGAAGCTGATAGTAAACAGATATATCGTGACGAAATTTGAGAAATGATTTAATTGCCAGAGGAACAGTTGTTATTGGCAACTCTCGTCAGAATGTCGACAAATCCTCCGGTAAAATTAACGAACAGAAAAACAAGGGCCTCTGCCTTAGGGCACTTGATTGGAATTGATGGGATGGTCCCTTGCTTGCTTCCGGAGAGTAAATTAGTTTATTGTCTTCCACGTGCTCATACGCAGTTTGTACTGCTTTTTTGACAAAAAATTTATTATTATATCATGATAAAGTGTTAATTAAGAGTCTGCGGATTAACAGTTGCGGATTGCGCATAACTTAATTCGCTTCAATATAAAATCATGAAAAATACTCTTGGCGTACCTCCGAGTACAGCTAAATTTGGTAATTCGGAGTTCTACCGTTAGAAGTAAAAATTACGATGAAGGTTATATTGGGTTTCAATAAGAAATGGGGAAAGGAACAGTAATGTAACGACGGGTGGGGTCGAAAAATTAGAACTATAATCGAAACTGCCGGTTTAGGACATTTGTGGCAGACAGCTCCGGCTAGAACTGACTATGAACTAATTATTCAAACTTTCCGTGGTTCCCAATGGTGCTCAGTGAACGAAACAGTCACTTAAGTATACATAACAATAGCTGAGATTTAAAACTAAAATTTAAAAAAAAACATGACAGCGTAAAATTTATTTTTATTACTTATTATCTCTTAAGAGTTCTTTTTCCACTACAAATATCAGTTATCTGCCAAATAATCGAAATCGTTTAATATTTGTATTTTTAGTTACAGTTTCAGTTCATTGAGAGTGAATATTTGGGTATAGTATGCACAACCCGCGGCATATTTTAGGACTTCTGTAAGGCGCATGTGCCCTAAGCCCCGCCGATATATATTGTATATTTTATGTTAAAATAAAGCCCTTTTGAATTGAATTGAAATATTGTATTGTATCTAACGTTACGCCTTAATATGCAAACTATTTAAAGAGTTATGTAATTCCAATTATGATTTGGTTTCAATTTCAAAGAAATGTTTTTCAACATTTTCAAAGTTGATAAATCGGAAATATATGACATTAATGTGCTGTAAAAATTATGTGTTAAAGAATGATAATTCATCATGCAATTTTTTCCCATGAATTATAGTAACTGAAGGCATAATTAGATATAAATTACGAATATGCACATAGTACCTTCAATAGATCATAGAAGACTTTGAAAACATGTCATAAAAATTCCAAGTCACTTATATCTTATATAAACCAAATATACATTTCTTCTAAGTTGTTAATTTCAATTCTAATTTCTGTTTCTCTCAAACTTCCTGCTTTCTACTGGGTTACACAATAAACGTTTTCCATATTCGTTCAAAAAGTACTTCCATCATATTATTCATAGCAAAGTGCACACGATTTGTTTAAAATACATTCATATTTTCTCGTTAACTTCATGAAAATCATGAAGCAAACACCCGTTGCTACACACTATTGTAATTTTTCTACACAAATGTTTCATAAAATATTCATAAATGGTTATGCTACCAACGACTTAACCATAATAATTATTTGATTTTGATGGATCCTAGTGTGTATGGTTATTCACATATTTTCAATTTTTTAAGTATTATTGTTCGTTTCCTCTCATAAATGTGGTAAATAGCCCAATAAAATTAAAGTGATCCAGTCGTCATCGAATTATCGAGTTGATGGCACAAAATGCGTGCAAGAAGATTCAAATGTAATTCAATTGTTTCAGAAAAATTTGTAATTCTATTTTCGATATATCTGAGAGTAGTGGATGAACTTGCAGTGGTCAAATTTCAATGCATGTGAAATATTATACACTGTAAACGTTTTGAAAAGGATAATTTTATGATACCATCAACATTTTTATCAATGACTTGCCCTTCTCTGAGGGCGCAACATTTTAATACTATTTTTCTATATATTAGATGTTTAGAAAGAGAGCTCCCGTCGAAATCAGAACTATATGAACCACGTTCCATTTCGATATATCAATTCTTTCTTTTACTATGGCTATGAACAAAAAATATTCAAATCGAATAGTCTGGCAACTGATTCTTCTAATCCAAATATGTAAAATTTGAAGACGTATTTATTGATTAACGAAATAATTTCCCATAGCTTTTCATTCTCAATATGTGTTATTATGCATTTCAATGACTAGCATTGACCCGAAAACTATGGTCTCCACTCCAATATTGTCGATTAATTTTACACTTCATCCTCTTTCCACCCGTACCCGAAGGGTGTATATGCATCATGTTGTAGGGTGATCGTGGACTTAAGCAACATTGAGAAAGTCGGTATTCGTTTCAGCGGTCCAAAAAATGGTATATTCAATACAAATATTGGTCGTTTTCCACGTTTCTCCTTGTCCTCCTATTCCCACTGCCTACCCATGGGGGTGTACTATCCACCATGTGTACTGAGTTTGGACTTACGCAACTCGGGGGTGTCACTGATCATCTCAACTGCAACGAAAACTATGGTGTCGAATCTAATATCGAGGATTTTCATCATTTTACTACCATCATTTACAACTACCTTCGGGGTTATAAGAGTGTTTTTTACCCATGGAAACTAACTGTGATTTTAAGCAACAATTTTTGGGTGTGAAACTAATCCTCATCGGTTCTCAAAATCATCTATACAATATTAATATCAGTCGTTTTCGATCATTTTTCATGTCACCCCCTTCCCATCCCTCTCCTAAAGGTGCTAGGAGTGTCTTAGCCCCATTGTGTTTATCGCCGTAAAGGTAGTTAATTGGGTAACAAGTTTGGTTGAAATTACACCATGCATTTAGGAGTTATGGTGGACTATACGCACATACATCACTTCTATCTATAGATAGAATAAATGTTACGGAAATCTTGAAGATGATGTGATACTTTTAGAAATTAAAACGTTAACAGATAATAAAAAGAGTACAGAAAAACCACATAAAAATTACTCTCATATTGAACGAAACGTTCCTGCATCATCAGTGATGACGAAAAAATCCGCAAACAGCCGAAACTTTTCGTCCAATATGTGAGTGACTTTTATGTGTTTCTTTCACTGGTTTTTATTATATGTTAACGTTTTGATTTATGTGTAGAAGAAGATATAGATTTGTCATTAAACAGGTCAATTGCAGTTTTACATTGTGAGGATGGAGGCCGCAAAGATGCATCATGGCAGTATGGCAGGTTGTGATTCACGAAGAAAATATTTAAAAATATTTGTTTTGGAGAAAAATCCGGTGATCAGTACTTTTCTATGAACAAGTTTTTATGATCACATAGCACTGGTATAGCAAACGATGCCACACATTTTTCATCAGAAATATTTAAAAAACTGGTTAAAATGCTTTTTCTTCCCTTCATATCTGTATTATTAAAATTGGAAAATTCTGGAAGATTTGTTTGGTTAGTAGGTTTATTGACATTATGAGACAAACATGTCAAGAATGTCAGGTGTAAAATTACGTGGGTTGGATAATGTTTATTGGTTGCTGGAGCATGAATTAATATTCCATTTTCATTCTTTAATACTGTGATTTTTGGCCACCTACAATTGTATGGTTACAGTTCCAGGCCCTGTTTTTGCTGTCTAGTTCTCCAAGTAGAAGTACTCTTTTAGCGTTTTTAAATATATTTTTAATAAGTTTAAGGGGGGTTTTTTGTTTTGGTGGTTTATAAGCTGCTATAATAGCTATGTCCTTTTTTGAAGCAACAGTTTTATTGCTACTGTCTCCAAGTTTTCTGCTGTTTCTCTGTGAATTTGAGTGTGAACGCATGCAATGTTAATATTATGGGTGTAAAAAAGTTTCTGAATTTTTTTCTATTTTTAATATACCCTTTGAGTTCCAATTTAGAAGTATAATGTTGTTGAGGTTTTGTGTCATCTATGTAGTACTAACTGTATCATTTTTGTGGTTTGAAAGAATAATACTTCCATTATACTTGTTATTACTAGAGATGTTATGCTTGATATTAAGCTGTCTAAATCTGGGTTATTCACTAAATAATTTGTGTTTGCTGAAGGTATAAGTGGTTTAAGCTGTCCCCACGATGATTGTCTGCTTGGTACACGTGGAAAATGATCTGGAGAGTTCTGTTGGGGGTTGAATTTTTTGTGATTATTAACATTTTTTGGATTTGAAGCTATGCTGTTATCGTATCTAAATGTTTTTTGTGCATTTAGTTTTTTAGATAATTCTTCTTTATATGTTTTACATCCTCTATAATTAGATATGTGGTCGCCCCTACAATTTATGCATTTTGGTTTTGCTCCCGTTTTTGGTAAACTGCAATTAGAATAATGATGTTCATTAAAAAATTAACACATCTGGGCCTATTAAAACAATTTGCTTGGGAGTGTCCAAACCATTTACAATTTTTACATTGAAAAGGTACATTAGGTTTATTTCTTTTCTGCGCTCCTATAATGCCATGGTCTAGTTTAGACAATTTGAGAATTGATCTTCCTTTTAATTTATCTTCAAAATCTACGGCGACTATTGGGATTGGCTGTCTTTTTGTGTTAAATAACCGTATAACTGGATAATTTTCTGATTCTAAAAAGTTTTTATTTTTGTCCGTTGACAGAGACCCCGGACTCATTTTTTTCGATTATTTCAAACAGTTTCTTAGAGGGATCTCTGAAGGTGAGTGAAATTCAATGTTTTTCTTTCCACAAAATTTTCTGTACTTCCTAAAGTCCTTTATATTATTAAGTTGAATTTTAAGACTATTGTTATTTGTTTTTATTGAAAATTCATTACTTTATATCACTTTTCGTATATCTTCTGCTAAAGACGTATAGTTTATAGTTTCATTTTCAGTTTTTTTAAAAGTCTTTTGTATGTTGCTCATTGTTTTAATGTTAGAAAGCTTTTTCGGCTGCATAGCAGCCATTGTCAGTAACGTACACTAGACTAACGTAAACTGTAACTAGAATATCATTGGTTCGTGTGTCTATTCATTCATCCTCTACTGATAAATCAACAAATCTGTTGCTAGTGGGAACATTGTACACTATATGATATCATCATCTTCATGCGATCTTTATCTTGTTGACGCATCGTTACACCTCATGATAACGGAAGTTTATATTTGTTATTGCGTAACTCATGATGCACTTTCTTGATTGGCACTACTTTAATTCATTTTACTATGTACGATAACTGTACACCTGTTGAAGGTTCAGATATGACCCCGAATTACGGCTTCCTAGGGGCGACGGTGAATGTTGCCCTTGTTTACTATCTTCATTGGAACGTTGTAAATGTTGAAATTTATTTCTCATGCTTGTAATTTGCTGTTCATGTTGAAGAATTTGTTGTTGCTGTTCATTGAGTTGTTGCTGGTACTGTTGAACTAAAAGTTGTCGTTGCTGCTGATATTCCACCAACACGTTTTCTACCCAATTAGAAAAATCGTTCGGGGACTCCATGTTGGATTATTGCTGTGGGTGAAGCCACTCCAAAATATAGAACTTCAAATGAACCCCTCTATTAAAAAATTCAATTTTTCGTACTGGAAGCTACAAAATTCTAACTGAATTCCGCGAGACCGCGAGAGCTACTGTCGGAGCCTTGACGCTTCCGTTCACTGTGGCTGCCACGAGAAGAGTGAGAAACATGAAGTGAAATTGTATAAACTTGTTTGTCCGGGACAAACCACGCCTCAGTAGACAGAACTACTCTACGTTTCAGCCATCATAACCAACTCGGCATTCAGGGCAATGTCAGAGTTGTACTGACCTAAGTCGGTGTCGTACTCTGTCGAACGTTGGTAGTTCTGTCTACTAAGAAGCGGTTTGTCCCTAACAAACAAGTTTATATTGACTCCGGGCGCAGAAGCCTACGTTTACGTGAAATGATATTGTATTTTTTCCAATACTTAATTACACTTGCATTCAAATGCCAAATCAATCATCTGCCAAATGAAGATTATCTTTAATTTCAAGATGATTTAATTGAGCTCTCAAACTATTTTCAAGGCTTGTATGTGTGGAGAAACTGGGAAGTGCCGCACTTTGTTACTTATACATTTACACATGAATAGTTTAGAATGATGATGTCCACACCTTTCTTGTTCGAGTTCTGTTATAAAATATTTTGTAAGAAAAATATGTGTAATTTTGTTATAAAGAATTCAAAGAGTTTTAAAATATGTCTTAATGTAGCAGTATTCTAGATTTTCTAATTTGTTTCTGAATAGAGGTGTAATCCTTTTTTCTCTCACATCTAACATGCAGCATAGAAGAAATATTTTAACTTGTCCATCCAATAAAATACCTCTAAATGTAGATGAGGTCTACATCCATGAAAGGCGGTACCAATGTTGAAAAAACATCAAATATTATTTTTAACCTTATGTACATAATCAATCCTTGGTAATAAAATTACTTGAATATAATACAAGTAATTTTTACGGACACTAAAATGTACGTATTTTCATGAAATAGGTTTGTAATGAGCAACTTCTCAAATTATAATTTTTTCTTCAGAAATAAGTAATTATTTCGTGTATTAAACTAAAGAATGTTTTATCGCAGTTGTGCTATGAGAAAATCAGCAATGTTTCATACTCTGTTTCAGAAAAAAAATTAATCCTTCCCACATTGGGTTATTTGCTTCTATTTAGGATGCTCGCTGTTTCTCTCGGATGCACTATGTATTAGTGCATTGTATTTAGTATTGGTATTGTTTCTATCCTCAAAATTATTCTTATTTAATGCTGGTTAGAGTAATCTTGTAGAACGTTGAGCAACATGTTATCATGATCTTTTAGCTCCACAACAGAATATCCAATTCACTTCCAGTTTCGGTATTGAGACGCTAGTTGGTGATGATTCACTGCGAACTCGATAATGAAACAATAGTGCTATTAAAGGTTAACCACTGACGCAGCGCTACAGATATTCGCTCTATTTCACCACATGAGTTCCATTCCCTAAAGAGACTTCAAGAAACTTCATAATATATTTGACTTGTAATTGATTGAAACTACTTTTTATTGGATTACTTATACAAGGTTTTCCTAGAGAAGCGTTTACATGGAGATGTCAAACGAAAGTGTTCCCTTGAAATTGATTAATTTCTTACAAGAGTTTTTGCCATATATGCGTTCCATTATGATAAATTATTTACCCTTATGAATTAATTGAACTTGTGAAGTAGTTATCCCAGATATTTTACAAGAATGTACCTATCCTGTTACCAATAGATTTTTTTTGTATTTTTGGTGTGCGTTGGGACCATGTACGAAAGTCGCCTAGAACGTCTTAGTTTCCGAGTCTTAGTCAGCTTCTAAAAATTCATATTCTATATAAATTATGTACTTATAACAAATCTTCTGTTACAATACATTTTTTAACTATATGTATATATGTGCACTAGTTTCCTGACTTTTCGAGGTAAACATATTTTCCTTTGCATTCTTCACAAAACGTTTTATTATTAAATACGGGACAGAGTTGCAAAGAAGGTATCGAGTAAGCAAATGTATATGCAAACACTATTTATAAAAGGGAAACGTATTTCATCATTCGTGTTGTCATAGTACTACAAAGGATAACATTTTTGAAGTCAAATAAATGGGAGTTATGTTCTTACTACCGTTGTTAGTTTTCAGCGTTTCATGTAAGACACTAATCTTTTTACCATGGATTTTCCTAAAAGAAACAGGAAAGTGTTACGGGTCGCATTTAAATAACTGAGACTCTGAAGTTTCTTTGAATGCTTGTATAAGGCAAGTAGAGTCTGAAAGAGTAACTCTTCAAACATCAAGCCTTGTAAGGGGGATAATAAGCGAAATGACATTCCCTTTCAGTTGGAGCCGTAATCGCGTCAAGCAAGTCACTCTGAAACTCGTGAGATAGCCTCTACAAGAGTGAAGTACGTGTGGTCCGAAGCCGCGTTAGTGGAAGTTCTAATGTTGTAATGTCGTTAAGAAAGTGCGCTTCCAACTGAAGAGCGGTGCGCGTGTCAACGTTCTGCAGCAGACGACTTTCCTCAATCTACGTCAGAACTCAAAGAAGCATCGACTTGCGTTTCGTAAGACTTGCGACTATTGTCATTGTCAACTTGTGAATATTGTATGAATTTATTGATACAATTTCACATACATATCTGTATTATAAAAAGTAACTGTTCGCATTATCAGAAGGCAAGGGTTTTTTCCACTTTAAAATGTTTCTTTCCTCATTCTATTGTAGTACTAGGATAATTCATTTTCTTGTTAAAATTCTCTTCGTACTTTGTAATTCCGATAAAAGGAGAGAGTTGTGAACATAACATTTCCTCAATTTGTGTTTCACCTTATTGGAATTGCGAACCAAAGAGCATATATTATCCTCCACAGGTGGTTAGTAACAAAATATTCCGTTTCTAAAGGGTATATTTTCTACACACTGTTTTTCTGTTTCCTCATAAATTGCTCATGTTGGAAATAGCTCTGTTTGAACAGATACTCCTCAATAGGGTACGCTCCTCTCGTAATTCATCTCATTTCAACCAATTGATAACAATGGTTTATCATGAAAGAACCCACCCTAACTTGTTCTTGGAAGTACAAGTGTGTTACACTCGGATCTGAATCACGAGACGAGGTATACGACTATTTTATTTAGAGTATCATTTTATATATGTTCCGTTTAAAAGCAGTACGATTTATGAATATTTTAAATGTCTTCCCGCTTCAACGTGTCTAAATAAAGTAGAACGATTCCTTAAATCACATCCTTGAATATATAAGGTAGAATAACACTGATCAAGGACCCTATTTTATTGAATCATAACTTAACTTCGAATAAGTCTAATAAACGTTTGGATATTACAGTGCAAAATTTAGATAATAAACAGTATAATTTATAGTTACATTTTCACTCATAGAAAAACATTCCCAGGAGCAAATATTTTAAAATATCCTAGCAGGAATCGGGATAACATGAATAAAAAATGTTATTAAGTGGACAATCCAATGTTGCTCAAATATACTAGTTGGATACCGACGAAACTCAATCACAGTAGAAGTAGCCACGGATTTCAAGATTGATAAACAGCCAAATATACTTGATTTCAACATTTCAACACTACTTAGTACGAGTACTAACGGAAAGCGAAGTAACTTCAAACATGTATAAACAAGAGACATTTCAATCAGAAAGTTATTTACTTTCTCGATATCAAAGCAAGAAGAGTACGAGAAAAATAATATGCATTAAGACCAACTTTAGAGCTATTACATCATGAACATATGCTCATATGTTAAGTTCACGGATCAATACGGAATGTTTTATTTCCGGCACAAAGAACTTGTATTGAACAAAAACATATTAACACAAGACGGAGTGGGAAAACTGATATCTTTACAAAGATTTCTCTCATACAGGGCAACCTACTGGCAGATTAAATACAAATTTCAAATACTTGTGAACAAAAAGTATTTAACTGTTATAAACGAGTATATAAATTATTTTAAAGTTACTTTAATTAAAAAGGTCACACTTCGTCTGCTGTTTCACATATGCAAGTTGAAAATATAAATTTTACATTCACACGATCGAAATATTTAATTGTAAATAAAGATTTTTAATTTCATTCCCATTTCGTCATTTCGATAAGTGCAGTTACATGTCAACTTTTTTCTAGTTAACATATTGGTGACGCGTATTTATATTTCAAAACACACGGTCGGCGTAGCATGAATTTGATAAACCCAACTCTTGCGTGCTTCCGCTCTTCCGCAAGCAGACAGGGTTTGGCATTCAGGAGAACAAGACCTGAACGGTTGGCTTGGAATGAATGGGAACCTCCCCCTAAAGACTCATTTGGAATCCGTGAACGAATCTCATGGAGGCATTTTAGCGAAATAAAAAAGCTCTTGTTGCGCTATTGAGGTTGTTGGCGCTGCTACTATCGGTTCTTGCGGTTCCGACGGAACGGAAAAAAGGATTTTTCAGAAAAAATGAACAGAAAGAATAATACATTTGGTTTTGGAAGTGTTCATTAATCCGAGTTAAAAATTCATCTCTTGCTAGGGAGCAATTGTGGAAATATCTCAGTATTTATGTGATGTACAAGATAAACCACTCCATGTAAAGTAACATAATTTAAAACAAGTTGGGAACTGATGAGCAATAAAACAGAAAACATAATGTAACATAAGAAACGTAAACACGATAAATTTATTTTTGTAATCTACATGTCATGCAAGAAGAATTTTGAAATCAATCTCGAAAGATAGTTTGTTTTCAGAGGATCCTTAAAAAGGGTGCAGGTGATAACTTTTTGAAGTTCCCATGTTATTTTAGGATCGTGAGGTACGTGATAAACTCCGAAACTTTTCTTTATTTTAAAATCTTTCAAGGAAGTAGCTCTAATCATGAGAGATGAAGAGCAATGTCTGTTTTACAAAATATACTCAATAATTAAAGAAATATTCGACGATTTTAAAACATAGATTTATGAAATATTCAAAATGAAAAAAATATTATTTAAAGTACCAATTAGTTTAAAAAACATTTGTCAACGACCTGGAAATAACACAAAAGCAGAAAAATATCAGATACAGCAGACTTCTGCGAGTAGTTCAATTTCATTTAAATGAGGCGCACCAAGGACACTCAATGTTTTATACCGACAGTTTCGTGGTGGTGTTTTCACTCCCTACGCACTGCTGTACGGAAGAGAGGGGGTTTGATTCCCCACTCGGAGGAACTGGGTGAGGTTTGAACCTGGGGTTTCCCTACTCCCAACCATTGGTATCTTACATACTTCTGCAACCCAAGATATCTGCTTCCGTATTCTTCCACCTAATCCGTTTCATGTGGTGGAAGGTTACTCCAGATACGGACCTGAAGGTCGACATCAAGACGAGAGAAGGATTTGTCACTGAAGGTTTTGTACTGGTGGCGTCGGGAGGTAATAGTAGCAGAAATACGACCAGCGGTTTGTGATTCTCATCATCCGACCCCACAGTCTGGTGTTATGGCGTGGAGTACCATATATTAAGCTGTTCTATCACCTTAAGTGTTCCCCCAGGGGACTTACATCTAGTAAGTACGGGGCCCCGAGCTGAGTCTGGCATTATTTCCACTTACTTTTGCCAAACTCCTTCCTTTCTCTTTCCTGACCTTCCTTGGTCACCTCTTGTTCTTTTCGATCCCGACGCTAGGATATCTTTCATTTTCCTCTTTCTTCCTTTTTTTAATGAATGTAATGTTTTTAAGATATGTTAATATTTGAGTTGTAATTCAGGAGGGTTTTAGTGGGTATGGTTGAGTCATTCGGCTAGTCCCACACGCGGGGAGAGTCATGTTGTTTTGCATGTTGCATTTTCCCTACCTATACAAGTTTTTAGGGCTCTAATGACCTCGATGTCGACGAGCCGTAAAGCCACACAAAAAAATTCTTAAATGTTCCATTCAGTGACTAATAAAAACTTTAAATAAATATGTAAGTAAATATTGCACCCAAAATGTGAAAGATTGATCATTATGTATTTGTGGTACCCTCCACCTGGCTTCTAAAAATGATCCAAATGACTCGTCTTTCTGGGTGAAGCGGTTTATTTTGACGATGACTGTTTGACGATATGTTGCTTAGTATGGCTTGTTTAAATATAAGCTTTTTCTTCTAAAGTTAATGGAAAAGTTGAAGTTTCCACAAAAG
This sequence comes from Laupala kohalensis, assembly GCA_002313205.1. Taxonomy (NCBI): domain Eukaryota; kingdom Metazoa; phylum Arthropoda; class Insecta; order Orthoptera; family Trigonidiidae; genus Laupala; species Laupala kohalensis. The sequence goes on along the minus strand of NNCF01127449.1, from coordinate 187,828 downwards.
TTGAAGTTCCGCTTAAGCATAGACGGAAAAGAAATACGTTTGGTAATGTTATGCATTCCCTTAGCATGTCTTATAGTAAAGCAGAACAATCGTCGGACGTGTATTTTTGCAAATGAGTTTCCTTCTGGTCAGCGATTATAACGATACTGAAGTAAATAAGTAAGATAAGTGAAATTGAAATATATTGCTTTGTAACACCGCAAGCGCACAGTTCAACAAACAACCACTTCCGACATTTAAAAAAAGGTCAAAATCACGAAGCCAAAATGTTTGATCTACTGTAGTACTTTTTAATTCCATCGACATGTCAAAAAGAATAAAAGTGGCTCTTCAAAACGTATTAGTCGTGAATAACTTTCCTCTTAATTACTCGACGTAAGTAAAAAAAATATTTTCTTTAGTATGTAGGACCAATGTTATTTTAAACCTACAAAGTATGTCAAATTCAGCCCTAAATTAAAGTTGATGTCCCGATGACAGCGTGACAAAATTAACCACGGAGTTTCTCGTGGCGATGGGGTTTTAAACGAAACTTTGAGGGTTGGTATTTACACATCGCAATCACATTAATACGACATTGATTACAAGTCCCTTACATTACATATATTTCATTTTATTATTCTCCATGGAGCTCAATAAGACATTTCTTGGTATTATATTTCATTAAAGTATTTCAAATAAATTTTATTTTCTAATTTGAATAATGAATCTTATTTGTTTTTAAAGAATTTTTGCTATCATCCATCAATTAACAAGAAAAGACATATTTGGTAAACCGGAGTGGAGCATAAAATAACATGTTTTGATACTAAACTAGCTAGACTCAGATTCTTTATATTGTTTATGATGAAAACCCAAAATATGCTCTAAAAATATTAACTCAAAACACTTTTGTATGTGATTAAACTGAAAGTAAATTGTACAATATTGAATATAATGCACCATATGCGACTCAGAAGGGAAGATATCATTCTATTCAATGTTAGTTTATTTTGAGGGACAAATTTCGTGAATTAAAATTCTTTGCAGCAAGATTCCTGACCCATTCTCCGAGTTTTTGACCCACCCAAAGCGTGTCAGAGACTGTTCTAAAAGTCATTACCAAATAATATTTTAAATGCACCATATGTTGTAATTACAACTTACACAAATTGACGGACATTCTTAAATAATGTTGCACAAAGTTCAATAATTCCGTCATCTAATTTATGAGAAACACGATCACTCGTAATATGGAAAAAGAAAATCTGCAGAAAATATCACAATTCTCAACTCTATAAGTCAAATAGTTTTGATGATTAAAATTTTATATTTAAAAATTTCAAATAAAATATTTCAAGTATCGCGTTCATCAAAATTATTAAAATTAATAATTAAAAAACGGAAGTCAGAAAGATATAGAATCTTGTATTTTTCAAACAAACTAGTATAATGTGTAAGTTTTACATGTGTAGAATGTCTGTATAATTTCTGTTCCAATTGTCAACAATATAAGTTTTTTTAAAAGAAGTATTACCAATAAACAACAAATATCTCTCTGTGACATGAAGGTTCAATTTTAGTTTCTTCCACATGAAATGACCCTCTCATTAACTGTGAAATTGATAAACAAAATGGAATATCCGATATTATTCATATTCCATTGTTCTCTGTATTCCTTAAACACGTGAAGTACCTCTATCAACATTCGACTCCTAAGTTTAAAAAATAGGGCGACAAATCACGCAAGGAAGTATAAGAAGTTCAAGACATTTTACAAAGATTTTTTTTTTTTTCGTGGGGCTTTAGGGCTCGTCAACATCAAAGGTCATTAGAGCCCATGTTTTTTTTTTACAAAGAGCCATAGGATGTAAGTGAATAAATATTTTGCACACTTACTTTGAAGTGCTCACTCATCAAACTAAAGTAGTTGTAATTTAAATTCATCAGACTAATAAATTAACGAAATAGAGAAAAGTACCCAAGATTTGATTTTGAAGGAAGGTCAAATATCTCACATTCCCTTTAAACATTGCGAAATTTTGATGCGCCACCCCACTCCCATGCATTTATTCATTACAGAGATGTCGATTAGTAAACATTAAAAAGTGTATATTCAATTAACACGAAGAATAATTTATGAACTTGAAACACAGGTATGCTGTTCAACAAATTTGTGAAGAAGTGAATGAAGAATTTGCATGTAATGAAGAATTTACGACGTTTCTTAGATAGATGTAATATTAAAAAAAGTTTTATTAAAGATCCAATAGCTATATTATTACTTTTTTCTATTTTTCTTTCATTATTTTCGGAAAATCGTTTAAAAATCCATACATCAGATGATAATGAGTTAAAATATTTAACAAATAGAAAGTTTGAATGTGTTTATTTCAAGAATGAAGGTATGGTTATTTAAACAAAATAACATGTGTTTAACGAACAATGTACTTCAGTGAGTGAGCTTTATAGCTAATTCATAACTATTTGCTCTGCAAATTATAGAGCTCTAAAAACTGAATGCAATACGACTTACGAACTCAACATATTTTATAGTGATAAGAAACGAGATTTAATCAAAAACTAAGTTTATTGTGTGACATGTGAGTAAACGCTATAGGTAGAGGCTTCTTTCTTTTTTTTCTACACTTTCCTAGGACTAAACTCAAATACATTTGAATATAAAAAGTTCTTGTGATGTGCACAGATAAATATAACTGTATAATGACCATTGTAGTTGCATTCCTAAGATAATGTAATAGAGGGCAGCTATGCAGCTTAATTGCGAAAGTGAACTTCCAGTCTGGTACGTGAGCGATGGGCGACTTTTCATTAATAGTTGAGAACATTGAAATGCGAAGAAGAGATTGACTTGTTACAGAGGTATGTTTAGGAAACTCATTTTTATATTAGTTTCCATCATTTATTGATTTAAGTAGATATTTATAATTAAGCCATATTAATAATAGATAATGAAATGTGCTTAACAAATTTTCTTTAGAGAATAATAATAATAATAAATTTATTGTCAAAAAACAGTACAGACTGCGTATGACCACGTGGAGGACAATAAACTAATTTACTCTCCGAAAGCAAGCAAGGGACCATCCCATCAATTCCGTTCAAGGACCCTAAGGCAGAGGCGGAATCAAAAAATTCAGCAAAAATTCCTAGATAAGATAAAAAGTTAGCTGCGAGTTACAATACATATATAATGTCAATATGTTTGTAATTTAACGCAAATATGTTTGTAAATTTACAAGTACAAGTTATTATCGAACTATAGATGAT